>JAJJMB010002379.1:0-38165 GCA_023531105.1 Papaver atlanticum | reverse complement strand
AAGTTTACTTGCAGTTTGGAAATAAAGTGGCTTAATTAATTGTTGCAAAATGCATAGGTTTAACTTCAGCGGTAGCATGAATTGGTAATTTCATTTAGTTTATTGAATTACACAAACATCAAGCTCACCACATATTTTGGTACTGCAATTCTGAAAGTTATCCTTGGGGTTCTCTTATTATGACATTTTTTTAATGACTTTGTTTGTTTTTGGGTTACTATAGCAGGTCCAGCATGCTCAGGTTGAGTTTATGATGGTGGAGAACAAATTGCATGTTCTAATGTTTGCGAACAAGGTAAATGTTCAGAGTGAAGGAATAAAATTTTTGGAACTATGTGGTGATTCAGAGCCTCTGTCTCAGTATCCAAGCAAAGACGACACCAAAGTAGATGAAAGAGAGATGACATGCTTGAGAATCTCCAAAGCAAACAAAGGGAATTACCTTAGGAGTTGCAACGTATTTTATCTTCCCCAATTCAGTTACAATCTTCCGGTCCTCAATCGGCTATTACTATCATATATACACCTCTTGGAGGGTACTCATTGCCTCATTTTCTGCGAGAAAACAAAACACTTTTGATGATCTAATGCCTTTTAAAATGTTGTCAGATTTGTTTGTTTTTCTGCCAAATCGTGTATTCATCCAATACTACATTGAGCCTGTGACATATAACTCATCCCAAGAAAAAATGAGGAATGAAATCTCTACTCTTTTTCAATCTTGAGAAGATATTTCTAGGTAATGTTTTTGATACCTTTCTTAGATAAAATGACGATATGTATAGGTTAAGATCGAAATAATTATATTTGTTTATCTGTTAATGATTGAACTTAAAAATTATTTTATTTCATAGATGAGGGAGATTTTAAAAATAATAATAATTCTAGAACTGATTGGTCTGAGGTGAAGCAATTGGAGATGCTGAACTTTAGGAGAGTGCTTCTGATGACTTGGAACTTCAGTTTTGGGTATCTTATTGTGGCCAGACTCGAGGTAGGACAACTTGATTATTTTATCTAATTTTCTAATATGGTTTTGCAGGTTGATCACTTCTGCTGGAAACTTAAGGGATTAATCGTGCTTTGTATGTACTTGCATCAAAAAGTATCTATGACTTTATCTTCTAATTGTTTTTGGCCACTTCTATTTTGTCGTAGTACATGTGTACTATACAAGACACCTGATGCAAAGACGTCTTGAAAGGAGAAGACTTGAAGGTAATGGAATTGCATTATAGAAAGGTAATTGGAAAACATATCATTATGCAAATAATAGGTGAACTTCTCCTTAAGGGTTTACATAACAAAAAAGTTCAAGTTTTACTTTCTGAAAGGAGTAAGTATATGATATGTCTTGAATTCTAGGATTTTAACTTAGTTTACTCTCCGTCTTAGCTCAATAGGTAGAGCACTTGGTTTACAACCATGTTGTTGTGGGTTCAATTCCCGCAGATGGCACATAAATCATGTAATTAGTTTCTATATATCAGCGTAGTAATGATAAATTTCTGAGTTGTTTGTATTCTTTCATGCTATTGTTGATATATTTCTTCTTGAAGTGATGAATTTTTTGGATAATAGCTTCTCACTTAGTCTTATATTTCGGATATCTGATGTTTGTTTTACTCTCTTTTTTGTACGATTTATATGATGAGTCTTAAGCTTAATAAAACTTCTTATTTCGATTTTACAAGTTTTGCTTTGATTGTATCAATAGAAAATTCATATTGAAGTTGCTGAACATAACTAAATCATGTTGCATTTCTGCAAGCTTTAGAAAGATAGAGTGTTTTCACTTGCGGGTTTACGTAGGGAAAGAAATCAAAATCTGCATTATCACTCTTCAGTTTCAATGTTCTGGGTTTATTGCTATGAAGTATTTATTTCAGGTTATAATATTTGTGGAATACTTGAATATCCCAGTTGGACTATTGCCATTTTTTTGATAATGCATGTCAACTA
This sequence comes from Papaver atlanticum, assembly GCA_023531105.1. Classification (NCBI taxonomy): domain Eukaryota; kingdom Viridiplantae; phylum Streptophyta; class Magnoliopsida; order Ranunculales; family Papaveraceae; genus Papaver; species Papaver atlanticum. The sequence goes on along the minus strand of JAJJMB010002379.1, from coordinate 36,203 downwards.
ATTGGTTTTCAACATAGGCTTATGAACTGTTATTTCGTATATGGCCATATAAACCTTTCTGCTTCATGGTTGTTGGAATTGTTGATTAGTAACTGTGGAGAACATATTCACAGGCATGCCCTTCATGTCAGAATTCTTCTTATACATGAGAAGATAGTTAAAAAAAAAAAAGGATAGTCACCTTCCCATTGCGTTTTAATATGCCAACAAATGAAACCTTTCCTTTTTGAACACCATTGAAAACTTGATTTTTTAGTTTTCTACTATATTACATAAGGATCTGCATGTACGTGAAAACATATGTCGTTTTTCTGATGCAACATAACCCTTGGTAGAGCTTGAGGAAAGTTTCCTGTGTATTATACTGTATATTGTGTACAGTTGGTGTGTGACTTGCATTTATAACTTAATCCTTCAATATAGGGTAATTGAGATTAGTGACGAACTCACCACGAGTACGCTGTGCCGAGGAAACCACCTTCATTACTCAACTACATGATATTGGGTTGCTTTACCGATATTGGGTTTCAGGTAAAGCAAGGTTGATTTACATTTGGATTTTGGTGTGTTGTCACTCCACTTGCTTTAGTGGTTTCTTTTATCTGTCTTTGAGAGGGACATGCAAATCGGATTTTCTTGGTACTACAATGGTTTTGGAAGACTTCCTACAATTAGTGTGGTTGTAAATGGTAATTTTTTGTTGGACTAAGATAGATCTCAGTAAATCTCTGTCTCTATAAATATTGCATTTGTTCAAATATGTTTTTCCCTTCAGGAGTCGTCCCAAAGAAGATACTTGATCTGATGAATGTTGAGAGAATAATAAGGCCTGACATTCAAATTTTCAAGAATGCAGTTTAAGAATCAAACTCTCGAGAGGTACGAAAGTGGAAAAACTATGATGTCTTATAATTTAATGGTACTTCTCATAATGCTATAATATGTAGTCCTTTGAAGTTTGAACTACAATATAGAATGCTTTACCTCCACAACCAAATTTTTTAGTCCTTTACCTGCTTGATCATCATGGCCTCTTATATTGAAGAAGAAAAATAAATACTAAAAGTTTTTTTTTTCTTCTTTTTTCTCATTGTTTTAGAGTAAATATCGGTTACAACTATAACAACATCAAACCCACATCCTAATTAACTTCTTTGCCAAACTTAAGGGAAGAAGATAAAAGGGATATATTTTTTTTATTCATATTCAAATAACCACCATTAACACAATGACACCACAATGTCTAAAAAATGATCAATGTCGTATTTTGAATCCCAGTCCAAAAGTCAACTCCACATAAACTAAGTTGTCCATATTGGTTCGTCAATGTGAACTGATCTAAGACATTAATCCGACGGTCTAAATTATTGTTTAAAATTCAATAGCTAGCTTTAACTCCGGCGATTCAAACTACATCGTGTATGTTAGTCGGCTGAGAATTCATATAACCTGCTGTTTTATCCTCTTTTTGTCTGTTATTTTATCCTCTCTTTGTATTTTTATTGCTTTCTTATTGACTTTTTTTTTTTTTTTGCTTTCTTACTGACTTAATTGATTAATTTGATTCTCTAGAGGCCCTCTCAATTACCCTATATTAAAGCTATGTTACATATTAAGAGAATTTGGAGGCTTTTTTCAGTTATCGTTCTGTTTGATTTGGTCTCGGTTTCTAATCTACAATCAAAACAGAACGATGTGGTTGTTTCCTTGGCTATAGTATGATCTTTATAGAAGTGTTTCCAAATTTCCGTTTGTTAAAATCATTCAAATTTATTTTGATTAATTTGAATTAAGGTCTATTTGATGTGAACGATATAGCTTCATATATAGGTGTGACGGGATTTAATAGATGACCGTAATGGATTCATGTGGAAGATGCTAAAGGAAGACAATGTAGTTACAGAGCTGTGTTTTCCTCAATTACCATGTACACCTCGCATAATATTATTGTAGTTTCTTCGTTGCCATCGTACTTCCATTTAATTTACTCCCGCACATCGAAGTTTCATGTGGCTTTGAGATAATAATTTTACGTTAGTTTGGATCTCATATTCATTAAATTTTATCAAATTAGACATCATTTGGGGGTGATTATTTCAAATTCTCCATAAGGTTCCATAGGGTACAATATACATTGTTTGTTTTTAAGAAGATAGTAATCTCGCCCATCGTCCTGATCTTGGCTTGAAGTATCCAAGCTAAAATGAAAAGTACTGATTGCGAGCGATGGTATATATGTATTTTTAAGGTTGTGGAAGTGCCTAATGTTTCATGAGAGGGTATCGGTGGATCGGACGCTAAAAGAAAGCTTTATGAGGTATATAGTGTGTAGTTATAGCTTTCTACTATATTATAGATTAATCGCTTGATGACTGACCTTGCCATTTTGATAATAGTGAAATTCGTCAGCATAAAAGATTCTGAATGTTTTGATTTTCGTTAGATACAATTGCGTCTATAAAAAAAAGGTTAAAGGGTATATGTTTTTTCCTCAAAATAATCTTCCCTTAATTGATTTTATCGCAAACATAAAGAACATTTGTTTGTTATTTAGACTTAAGATTTTGGTCCATGTTATTTTCCTCATATAAATGATTAATTTTTGTATTATCCAGGAGTCTAATAAGAGGAATCAGTTGGAAATGCCAAATTTTTAGTTTGAACCATGAAGGGGTTGAACTAGGGGTAAGGCGCATCTAAGTCAACAATAATGAGTGAGTGCAGCGACGTTTCCTTAGAAATCAGTTGGAATTGTACTTCTATTGATATGCACGAATTTAATATCAAAAAACTATTTTAAGTTTTTTCATTTACATGGCCATGATTAGAAATCAATTGCTTAGAAGTAGAAATACACGATGTGTCATGAATCTTGATAAATCGAACGTAAACTACTTTTACTTGCTCAGTTTTTATTTCCTCGAGGCTTGACATTACAAATACAATTATTGAATTTGCTCATGCATATAAAAGAACACCATACATAATGTTCGAATCAACTTGGAAAAATTGTTTCAATAGCAACATCACGTCAAATTTGAAAATGGTGATAAAAAGTTTTGTATATAAAGAAATTAACGTTCAACAATTTTCATTCAGGTAACATTCCTTGGAACAAACAATTAGCATTGGTAAACTCTAAAATTTGCTAGATAACGTAAAATTATATCCAAATGCAGGTGGCATTGAAGATAGAAAAACTCCAACAACAAAGGAAGGGAAACGAGAAGAGACAAGTAGAGACCGAAAATCAGAGTTCCTAACACCAAATGTAAACTTCATTTATGAAGATAAGTTATAAAATATAATTTTAATTTAAACTTCACTTATAAAGCAGGCTGTATTTCTTTTCTTACTTCTTTCTTTTGACAAATTCACTATTTTGTGTTAAATAAAGCGGCGATTAGCAAAGTAACAGAAGATGCAAAGAAATTTCGCATCTGTAATGCCGACATCAAGTGCACATTTTGTTAGCAAGGTCTCCCAGACTCCAACAGACGTTTGGGTTGTAGTGTGTTAGTGCAAAGAACGGTGACTTATCAATTTGAGATTTTCTTTGTTCCCAGTTTCACATCATTCAAGTTTCTTTTTTTTCCCAAACAGTTGGAGAATTTTGCAAGTTGGTTCTTACGATTGGTTAGTTGTTGTAATTGAGTTATGGTGTAATCTAATTTTCTACATTTTTGTGTTGGTACTTGATTACCTGCAGAATCTCGAACTGTGGGGGTACTCTTCCGGCGCCTGGATGAACTAGCTACAAGATACCAACAAAGAGATTCAATAAGAATAAAATCTATTTATACTGTGACCTGCCCAGATCGTAATTACCTGCTATTTTGGTTTACTACAATAGTGTTGTCAAAGTAACATATGTAGGCTCTCATCCTTTATGATAGAGGTATACCCTTGAAGGGGGCGTTCCTACTAGAGTTTAAAGTGGTCCACTCACTGGGATATTCTAAGACAAAATCTGTCAAACTAATCAGTACACTCATTAATGATGCAGAGGTACGGAGTAAGGCACTTAAATTGTATCACCCCTGGTTCCGTATCAGGGTCAAATCAGTATGGAGATCCAAACTCAAAATGTTACGGGGAAAGAGACAAATGCCTATATCTATTTTATTTGTTCATTTGATTTCACCAAAGAAAATTAAATTAAAAAAAAAGAATTCACTATTTAAACATCTCTAATAATATTCTTAACGAACAATGGAATCAAATTACACGTCAGACAATTGCAAGAAATACATCACAATCAACAAGATAGATAACATTTTAATTTCACTTACGCCATTTACAAAATTTAAAAATGTCAATTGGGTGAGATGACAGCTCAATGGAATGCACTCTCATATTATAAAGATGCGAAAACAGAATCAATTTGTTAAGAAAAAACATATAACAATAAATATAATACAACTTCAACGAATCAAAGATATATTAAACTGCGAGACCATCCAAAATTTTGTCTAAAAATCAATTTTAATACCGCGAGACCACGTTTTCGCAGTATGGTCTGATTGAATTTTATGAATCTAAAGAAGATTGGATGAAATATCGTCACATATGATCATATATTTATACACTTAAAAAAAAGACAAAAACACGAGCTAACAAAGTCTGGACAATATAAAAAAATTAGACAAAGAATGGAGTGGCATCATGTTTAGCCAATTTTTAGAATTGGATGATACTGACGAAATCAACAATGCAGGAAAAACTCCACAACTCATCTATTGTCGCGTAACAGTAAAATGCTCGAAGCTTATTTACCGGTGAAAACTTTCATAGTAAATTCAATGTCTAACGAGAGGCCGATGCAAAAGAACTACAGAGACATCTTTGCAGAGTTAAAAAATAGATAATTTATGTTTTCCAAATACTGTTTTGAAGAAGAAAATACTGGAAAAAGAAGAAGATAGATATAGAAAGCCTGATAATACGAGTCTTTTCCCAAATCATGGATCTGAAGAGCAAATAGAAGAATATGGGAAATATTATTATAAACATGAACGAAAACTATTAAAAAAAAAGACAAGAACGTAGGATGCTAACTTTCAAAGAACCTCTACAAAAAAAAATATAGTGGAAACATGGATAAAATTTGGGATCGGGAAAGAATGAAAATATTCAACAAAGGTCTTATAATGTATAAAAATGAAAAGAGATATGGGAAGTCGAGCACAATTCAAAGACATAGATTTCGTGTTAAATAACTAACATAAGTCAAATAGGATTAAAAGGTAATGAAATTCTACGTTTTACATGATATATGTACCAGTGCATAGTACAATAGGTATGAATATGTACTTATCTAGGGTTTTTAATTCCTTTTTTGTTTGGAATTATTGATTTACTCTTTTATAAGGGTTAAAATTTTCCATCAGCAATTTTGTTAATGAGTTTCTGATTTTTTTTATATAAAATCATATTACTCAATGAGTTTTTTTGTTGGTTATTTGTTGTTATATTGTTTTGTTAATATCAAATCATTTTTAACACCTGTCTGTTTGTTGAAGGAATGTGATTTATTGTTCAAACTCAGTTCAAAACCAAGTACTATCATATACAGTTTTAAGTATACAGTGATCTGCTTTTCTTTTAAAAAACTGACCCCATTCTTTCTGTTTGAAATACTATACCAATATCTTTTTTTTATTAGTGAAACATGTATACCAATATTTGGGTTATAAACATAAACAATATTACATTCTTTATTTTTTCCTATAGGCATGTATTTCAAGAAATACTTTTAATTCCTTTAATGTAGATATATTTTAGGTTTTTAATGAGATGGTATTACATTGTTATTTCCTATAGCCATGTATTTCATAAAATACGCCACATCAGTAACTCTTTTTCGTGATTTGGGAGCATCATAAATTAAATTAAAATTATTAATTACATGTGAAGATCATTGAGGGTCTAAGTAATTTTGTCCTCTTATATATTGGAATACTATTTAAGTTCCATATTGAGCAGGCTCATATACCAATTGCTTTTAGCTAAACATGGAGCTTAGACAAACTGATGCATAAGTGTCATGTTGTACTCTACCACATGTCTTTTGTGTAGTCTGGCCTTAGCTTGACCATATTAGGCTCACAATCACATGTTAAGTAAATCACATTTGTTTCGCCAAAAAACATAAATATATTGTACTTTCGAAGTAAAGCACCACTCATTTTTTATTTTATTTTATGAAGTTGACCCAATTTGAGCGCTTTTGTTCTGGATCATTATTTAAGTATACTGAAATATGTTTGGTAGAGGGAAATCTCACCACATTTGTTGCTCTTTCATCTTTATCATCATTACAATTTATAGTTTCCAACATGATCCATCTGTTCTTTTGATTTTTCTATTTCGGTCTTTAGTAATGATGGTTGGTTTTAAAACTAACCTGGGATAAATATTGATGAAATTAAATTAAGTGATTGATATTTTTTTATAGATATTTTTTTGTTGGAACTGTGTGCCCAAATATAGACTGATTCTATCAGTATTGATGTTATTAGATGTTTACTGATGTTGTAGAAGTATGGGTACTCTGAAATAATATAAATTATTTATTGTATTATTTACTAAGTTAGAGTCTTTTTAAGTACTTAGATATATTAACAAAGTTATATATATATATATATATATATATATATATATATATATATTTTAATGTATTGTTACAAGAAATACATGATGTATACTTAAAGGAGAGGTTGAGCCGGGGCCGTAAGGCCCCGGTGATACCTAGTAGGATTTCGGTTAATTGAGAATCTTTTAATTAAGGTTGTTAATTTTATATGATTTTAATTACCAGCAATTAAAATGCGTATCTATGGAAAATAAAAATTGGTAATGTGCATTTACTAATTGGAGATTTTCTAGTAGGATTTCGGTTAATTTTGGACAGGGCATTTCCAGGAATTATGAAAACGGATTTTGGAAATATTGCATATCCTAAGAATATTTTTGTTTTGGAAATTCCTTGGTGTCCAAACTTCCTTGGTCTATAAATACCCAAGTTTGCATTTCGAGCAAACTATCCTAAGAGCCTGCAAAACTACCTTTTTGTGTTGTTACTGGTGGAGCCGTCTATTCTGAGAGGAAAGTACCCTAATTAGGAAAAATCTCTTATGACTGCTCGTTTAAAGACTTCTGTGGGATCAAGAAGCTCTACGAATACCGTTGGTGGGAAACTAGATAATTATAGTATTATTAGTTTTCGATTTGATTTGATTGACTAACGGTTGTTGAACTTTGATTGCACCTAGTTTGTTTATTCTTGAGAATCTTCTCTTCTGATATAAGATTCACTCAAACTAGATCGAAGTGTCGACGGGATGTTTAGAACTGTTTTTAGATCTAAAGACGTCTTGTGATAATCTATTGTTAACAGACTCCGTTCTGTGCGTGATTGATCACAAGAGATTCAAGTTGTTGTGTGCAGGTGTGTATTGAAGATTTAAGAAGATTTGAAGACAAAGAAGATTTCTTATTGGTTTCACAATCTTTGGTGTACACAAAACTTGATCGGCTGGGATCCAACTATAATCGGTTTATCTTGATAGACTTGATTGATTAGTTGCGTAGATCGGCATCAGTATTAAGTATCTATGTAGATCCTATTATTGATTGCAAAATCTAAACACAATTACTTTGGTAGTCGTTGGATAGATAGATCTAAACCCGACAAAGGAGTTTATTGGATTAAACAGAAGAGCCTTTGTCTAACTCATATCACTGAGATTGAAAAGAGTTTTTACCGAACATATTTTTTGTTCCTTTACTGTTTGGAATACGAACCAAAGGAATTGTTCCAGTGCGTGCACTTATTGAATGTCGGAAGTGCAGGGATACTGAAGAAACTAGGTGGACTATAGGTTTAGTTGCTTGGTCTCAACTACATGAAGTTGGTGTGATTTTGTATATCGGCTTAATTCTGAGAGTATTCAATTCTGGACTAAGTCCCAGGGTTTTTCTGCATTTGTGGTTTCCTCGTTAACAAAATCTTGCGGTGTCTTTTACTTTTCTATTTCCGCAATTATAATTGTTTTTATTATAATTAGAAGTAAAATACACAAACGTTAACTCCGTATTACTTGATAGTGATCCTATAGAGTTTGGTTAAGTCCGAACCTATTATCAAGTGATCACACTTTGATTGTTGTATTGTCTCGATTTCGTATCCATAGACGATCACAAAAAGTGTGAATACCGGTTCGTTGTATTGTCTCGACTCAGTCCATAGAAAATCACTTTCGGTAAGAGGACTTATAGGTGGAAAAGTTTTTGATTGAGGTATATTTGTATACCCTCGTCTTTTCAATTGGTATCAGAGAAGGCAAAGATCTAACAATCTGTGTTTGGTGCGATCCAACCTATAAGAATTGAATCTAATGGGTGATTCAGTTAACGTAAGAGAAGATTTTGACTACTTCAAAGACTCCTGGTGGAAAGCACGAATGAAGTACGTAATACTCTTATTCCTAAATTTGTTAGGAATTGAGATTGTGGTTGAAAATGTCTTGATTGACCTACGTAATCTCTCTGATATCATAGAATTGTATCCCATGGTATTATGTACTAACAAGCTTAGTAACAATGATACAATATTCTATGTGACATATTTTTTCTTGAAAATGCATGAAATTCCACATAAGATTTTTCTGTATATGAACCATGAATATTTTTTTGTTGAAAAATATGGGATCTTAAATATATTTTGGATTGATTATCCAAATATATATACAAACATTTTCAGATTAAAGACTGTCAATGTATCACTGATCAGGTCGCATTTTTGGAATCTTTGTAATATTACAAAGAATGATTTTTTAGTTAATAATTCTATGAACAATGGATTGCTTCATACACCCCACAACTATTTTTATGAAGCAAGTGATCTTTCAAAATATTACTGGAAATATAACCCTAAAGATATTATTAAATATCTTGTCATGTTCAATTTCATATTTGCATACTCTGTTGGAAATTTCTTGAGAGAAGTTCAAAAGTTATTATCAGGGTTTGGTAATAAAAGAGTAAACAAATTTTTGGACATGAATATAGAATTAATCAGTAATACAGATCCGGTCCATGAAAAATCGGTTTTCCAAAAGAAAGATCTAGACACAAAATCGGAATTGTTTCCCCACAAGTCAAGGTTTCCGATTTCGGAAGATTTTCCTAAAACTAGTTATTTCCGGTTTTTGATATCTTTTCTCTCTATAAAAGATTATCTCTTGCTGTGTTTACAAACATACTGGGGGAGATTGTTCAAAACCGTAACTATGGTTTTTCATATTTTCGTATATATGGGAAAGAGGAAATCAAGAGAATAAATTTCTGAAACAGACAAACTGGATTTGAATCCATTTATTCCATCTGATGATATTGAGAAAATCAAGTATCCTCACTTGATCAAAGACAAACACGATCTTACCGTCTTTGTGGATAATACATGTCTTGAAAGATATCAAGCTTTAAAAGGAGTAAATTTCACTGCTGAAAAGAGATTCGATCCAGATGTTTCGGAAAGAAAATATTTGAAGTTTGTTCAAGACCGAAACTGGGAAAATATGTTTGGGTTTGAAAAATATTTACCTGATATAGTAAGAATCTTTTATGCTAATATTCACAATATTAATCATGAAAATCTTACTTTTAGTACTCTGGATGGATGTACTTTTCATCATGTCGACAAAAAGATGATATAAAAGGTCATCAATTACAAAGTGAATGGAAATCATATGATTACTGGTTTTTAAATTGAGCACGATAACATTTGAAAATATATCACTGGAAAATCTGTTGACTGGAAGAATGAAAGAATGCTAACCAAAGAGATACCATTCTACTTAAGGGTTTTCGGTAAACTTGCTATAACAACTCTTTTCGGATGTACAAGAGATACATCACAATGGGATAAGGAATTTGTTGAGTTTGTATACTTTCTTCTTGAAGGAAAGAATCAAATTGACATATGTGGAATGATTATCAATCAAATGATCAAGATCTTCGAATCTATCAATACCACAGCATCCCATAGAAATCTTGGATATCCATCTCTCATCACCATCTTGTGTGAACCCACAATGGGAAATAATTTCGAAGATGAGAAATTTACAAAATATGTCTCCCAGGGAATTATCAAACAGATGAGTAAAACCCAAAAAGAAAAAAGAACTATTGTTTCAACCGCTCAAATCTATAGCAATGGAGATCTCTTGTTCCATATTCTACGTCATGGAAGACAATTAAACTATATTCAGAAACAGTTAGCTTTTTCCTTTCGAAATGATCCTTAAACCCTTGAAGGAATATTAGAGATCAATGACTAATTCTTAAAAGGCGAAATAAACTAAGTCTCTGGACAAGAATCTTTTGAGCAAACTTCAAATGAAGGTTAATAATGCTTGTTCAAGAAAAATAGACATCAGTTTTTTATCTCTTTTAATTATTGTGTAAGGTCTATTACTGAATAAAACTATTTATGAATAAAATTATTATTTTATAATTTTTCTTGTGATAGTTTTTTTTCTTCCGATTACATAGCATGTGCTTGAATGCTTTATATTATTGCTATGTGTGTATGGGATGTTTAATTTTCGGGTTTCTTAACCTTAATATTCGATCTCATATGATGTGTGAACCCTTATGGTTTGTGTGGCTTTTTGATTTAGCGGGATTAAGTTCTAGCCCATGTTGGTAGGCTTTATCAAAGGATCATAAGGTGTTCCGATTGAAACTCATATGTGAAAAAGTCACAATATGTTGAATCGATTTGTGTTTAACATAAAAGCATATGTGTTTCGGGTTTAAAACTTTTGCTATGCGTTAGTTAAAACGATTCAACCTTTCTCTGGTAAAGGTGCTTTTGTTGTTGTTCTTTTGTTTTTGCGAGAGAATGACAACACAACGATTTTACGCCTCAGAAAGATGAGAAGAAGAGGAGAAGAGGATACGGAACTTGAGGTAACGAAATTGTTAGTTAATCGTTTTCCTGCTTAAGAAAAGCCTGATTTTATTTCATATATTTTGCTTTTACTTAAAAAAAATCGGTACAATTGATGTTTATTCCATTATGTGTGTATGGATGTGTGTGTGTGATTCAATTGTTTCCGGTTGAGAAAAACTATTGTTATCTTTCCTCATTGTTTGGTATCAAATTTTTAGGCTTAACGAAATTTCGGTGCAATTGCGGTGCTATAATGTCTATGTTTGTTTCAATTGCTTTCGGTTAAGAAAAATAATTGTGCAAGTTGATTTATTTGGTTTGTATGAATTATTTATGGCTTAACAAAAACACGAGATCATTTGTTTAGTCCAATTCGATTCCAGATAAGAGAAACTAAGTTAATTTTGATCTTAGTTAGACTTATCAAAAGTAAAGGATTCGGTTATTCAAGTCTAATCGAATGCCTTGACAAGAAATATTAGTTAACTAACCTAGTATTTGTCTTGTCTAAAGTGAAAGGTCTAAGTTATTATCTGAATAATTAGAGCCTGATGAGAAAAATAAAGTTAATTCTGATCTTTATTTTGGTCTTATCGAAATAAGAGATTGTATTTGTGCAATCGGTTTAGCAAGGGAACTAAGTTTCTTAGTCAATTTGTTAAACTATTAGGGAAAATTGCTTCGGGCAATTGTTTCCTTGATAACATATTAAAACCAATTACTTGTAGTTTCGGTTTTGGTATTGGTTGTCTAAAATGGTATGTGAAACCTTCGTGCTTAACTCTTATAGGTTGTACAATTCTTTTAAGTTGTAAGATCCTTTCGGTTTTGGTATTTGCTCGGACCTTTGTCATTTTGTGATAAAAAGGGGGAGAAATATATGGAGTAAACAATTGATTTTTAATCACTAGGAAAGGAAAATTGTGCTTAATTAAACGTTATATTTAACGAGAGAGTAAAGCATTGACTAAGGGGAGAAACATATCATATTGCTGTGTAGTAATTATTACTACAAATGGGGAATAACAAATATGTTCGGATTGAATATTTACCTAGCTTTGTTTTATGGGAATTAAAAGCTTTTGTTATTCAAATGTCAACAACGACATTTATTAATTGAATATATGCAAGCTATTGTGTTGTTGGAACTTGGAATCAAGCGTATGAAGAAAGAAAGGACAATTGTGCTTAAACGTTATATCTAACGAAAGAGTAAAGCATTGACTAAGGGGGAGAAACATATCATATGTTGATTGTAGTTATTCGGACTACAAATGGGAAATAACAAAGATATGCAGATTGAAAATCTACATATCTTACCTTTAGGGGGAGTATTAGCTTTGTTATTTAAATGTCAACAACGGCATTTATGGATTGGATATATGCAGGTTATTGTGCTGTTGAAACTTGGAATCAAGCGTATGTATAATGAATTTTTGTAATTTGTTTATCCATATGATTGTAATATTTTTGTCATTAAAACTGACAAAGGGCGAGATTGTTAGAGCATAGCTCGGTTGAACCCACCAAGCGTTGTTATGTCAAGTTTGGTTGTCATATTTTAGTGAATCAAAACTAAATTAAAGAGTCGCTTGATTATGTACTAGAGACAACTTCGTATAGGTTAGGCTAGAAAGATTAGGATTATGAGAAATACACGTATTACTCGAAAACTTGAAGAATGTGAAGAAGTAAAGAGCTACATCAACGACATCATCCTTCCTCTCGAGGTTAGTAATATTTTGACTCGAACTGTTTCATTCCTAACGTATCTTTCAAGTCGTGCTATATTGAAAACATAACTGCGAAGCTGTGAATGATTATACTCTAGTATACATAGTATTAAGGAATTAGAATACGAAGTATAACGCTTATCTTTTGAACTTCGTATCTAAGACATCGACATAATCGTATGAATGTTATTGTGATTATGTGTATAGGTATGGGTGAAGATTTCGTCCTAGGAAACAATGTTTACATTCGTTTAAAGTAAATACATTCATGAACTTGTTTTATTAATCGAAAGGGAAATCGCTAGGCTTATTGGTATAGTTATTCATTGCATATCTTTTGATTACCAATATGTGTGAGTTAGTAGAACCGATCATAACTTGTTATGTATCTTGGTAAAACTAGTCACAATGCTTGACTTATGTATTGGTATGACTTTTATTAGTGCAACCGATCCTAAGTAATCACCTAAGGTGGTATGATAGATATTTGTAATTGGTGTGACCGATCCTAGTAATTGGTGTAACTGATCCTAGTAATTAGTGTGATCGATCATAAAAGAATGTGTAATCGATCCTTGTAATTTGTTTAACCGGTCTTGGTAATTGGTGTAACCGATCCTGGTAAATGGTGTGACCGATCAAAAGTAATACCATGAGAATATGGTAACCGGTCCTTGTAATTGATGTAACCTATCCTGGTAACTGATGTAACCGGTCCCATTAACCATATTAAGGTAGAACCGATCCTTGTGTTTGGTAGAACCGTAAACCCATGATTAGTGTTTGTATATTTGATCAATCACATAGTTCTTGGAAATCATATGAACTAGTTCTAAACTTGTTTGGAAGTGTGGTATAATCGGTTCCAAGATTGTAAATATGAAAAAGGATTTACAAAGAAATAAGATGTCGATATACTTTGAAAATGCTCAGTAACTCTTATCTTTTATTGTTCAAAGATATTCCTTAATAACTCAAGGAGATCCCGGACCGAAATAAGTTGAGAATCTTTTAATTAAGGTTGTTAATTTTATATGATTTTAATTACCAGCAATTAAAATGCGTATCTATGGAAAATAAAAATTGGTAATGTGCATTTACTAATTGAAGATTTTCTAGTAGGATTTCGGTTAATTTTGGACAGGGCATTTCCAGGAATTATGAAAACGGATTTTGTAAATATTGCATATCCTAAGAATATTTTTGTTTTGGAAATTCCTTGGTGTCCAAACTTCCTTGGTCTATAAATACCCAAGTTTGCATTTCGAGCAAACTATCCTAAGAGCCTGCAAAACTACCTTTTTGTGTGTGTTACTGGTGGAGCCGTCTATTCTGAGAGGAAAGTACCCTAATTAGGAAAAATCTCTTATGACTGCTCGTTTAAAGACTTCTGTGGGATCAAGAAGCTCTACGAATACCGTTGGTGGGAAACTAGATAATTGTAGTATTATTAGTTTTCGATTTGATTTGATTGACTAACGGTTGTTGAACTTTGATTGCACCTAGTTTGTTTATTCTTGAGAATCTTCTCTTCTGATATAAGATTCACTCAAACTAGATCGAAGTGTCGACTGGATGTGTAGAACTGTTTTTAGATCTAAAGACGTCTTGTGATAATCTATTGTTAACAGACTCCGTTCTGTGCATGATTGATCACAAGAGATTCAAGTTGTTGTGTGCAGGTGTGTATTGAAGATTTAAGAAGATTTGAAGACAAAGAAGATTTCTTATTGGTTTCACAATCTTTGGTGTACACAAAACTTGATCGGCTGGGATCCAACTATAATCGGTTTATCTTGATAGACTTGATTGATTAGTTGCGTAGATCGGCATCAGTATTAAGTATCTATGTAGATCCTATTATTGATTGCAAAATCTAAACACAATTACTTTGGTAGTTGTTGGATAGATAGATCTAAACCAGACAAAGGAGTTTATTGAATTAAAAAGAAGAGCCTTTGTCTAACTCATATCACTAAGGTTGAAAAGAGTTGTTACCGAACAGATTTGTTGTCCCTTTACTGTTTGGAATACGAACCAAAGGAATTGTTCCAGTGCGTACACTTATTGCATGTCGGAAGTGCAGGGATACTGAAGAAACTAGGTGGACTATAGGTTTAGTTGCTTGGTCTCAACTACATGAAGTTGGTGTGATTTTGTATAGCGGCTTAATTCTGAGAGTATTCAATTCTGGACTAGGTCCCGAGGTTTTTCTGCATTTGCGGTTTCCTCGTTAACAAAATCTTGTTGTGTCTTTTATTTTTCTATTTCCGCAATTATAATTGTTTTTATTATAATTAGAAGTAAAATACACAAACGTTAACTCCGTATTACTTGATAGTGATCCTATAGAGTTTGGTTAAGTCCGAACCTATTATCAAGTGATCACACTTTGATTGTTGTATTGTCTCGATTTCGTATCCATAGACGATCACAAAAATTGTGAATACCGGTTCGTTGTATTGTCTCGACTCGGTCCATAGACAATCACTTTCGGTAAGAGGACTTATAGGTGGAAAAGTTTTAGATTGAGGTATATCTGGGTACCTTCGTCTTTTCATCTACTTCGGTTCCAAGTTCCAACCTCTCTTCTACACCTCAAACAAATCAATACAACACCCATTCAATCCATGTTCCTCTGATCATTAATAGCTTCAGAATACACCAACATCGCCAGTGTTCATCAACGAAAGCAACACCATATTTAACTGTACGATAGAGAACATCATGTCCATTGAAGCAAATTCTTCAAACCCAAGCTTCAATTTTTTTCCAGTTCAACCCTAGTCTTCAATTCGTACATCAATTTCTCAATAGCAGATCAACCCATTCATTCTTCTCATGTTATAGCTCATTATCATCGTACCGAATCACTCGAATCAGCACCGCATCTCTTTTCTGTTCTTCACTCAATTCTCATCAGATTCATACCCATATGAATCGAATACATAGAAACAACACTTCAATTATTCTGTAATCTTCTCATCACCATCTCCTTGAATTACTATTTTTATTTTTGGGCCTTTTTCTCTTCTTACTTGTAATTGATCAGAATCAGAGAGGAAGAACGTGTTGCTTTAACTGTTTTGACAGAATTATCAATATTTTTAGTTTGGGTTTGATGGCAGTAAGCTAGTGTTAGAAACGAATATCGTATTAGGGGAGATGTAATTTTGGTAGTGGAAACAATTAAAAGGGTTTTCTAAGAGAGATTGATTGGATTTGGGGTAGCTGCTTCTTCGGCTGGGTTTTAGTTAAATCTGTTCATGAGGTTGTGCAGAGAGGAAGATTAATTGATTGGATTTGGGGGAGAAATTAATAAGATTTGGGTAGCTGTTTGATCAATAAGTTTTTGGTTTGAATCGGTTTGTGGGGTTGTGCAGAGTGGTTGAATTTGTTCATGGGGTTATGCAGAGAAGAACAGAAATTGGTTGGATCTGAGGGAGCTGCTTTTTCAATTGAAATTTTGGTTCATGGGTGTTGCAGAGTTGTGATGTTTTTGGAGGCGGAAGAAGATGAAGTAGAAAATGATTTAGGCCGTTGGAGATACTTTTTAGGTAAAGTAAAAAGGTATAACAGTAAACTTGAGTAGTAATTAGATTTTATTAATTTTTTTAATAATTATCAAACAGAAGTCAACATATAACTAAGTCAATGCTGGTCAACGTTGGTCTTTAGACCAAACGCAAAGACTGGAAAAATGTTAGACCAAATTCAGGTTTTTGTCAAATATGAGTACCAAAAATCAAATAACCCTTAAAAATAACAACTTGACGCGTAATATATACTAATGTACAAGGTGTAGATAGATATTCTCTATAGAAAAACAGAGTTTTTTCGAGCGCTCTCATTAACCGGAGCGCTCTCATCGTGATTTCATCATAAAATTAGATCAATCATATGAATAATTTTTTTTATCCAATGTCCAATGTCCATTTACAGTTTTTGTAATAAAATCCTATAATAACAACTCCAAACTACAGATAAAAGAAAATACTTGCAATTACACTTTCAGTTGGTATTAAATACCTAAAAAAATTCATAAGCATATACCTGATTAAAATAAAAAAATTAAATCACCGATTAAAAGAAAATACCTGGTTTGTGAATGGCCCACATGAATCGAGTAAAAGGTTTGTTAATCCTGTAAAAATAAAAATAATACAAAATCATTAGGAGTATGATTTCCAGAGGGAAAAAAATCGGTATCAGCAACAACAAAAAAAAAGGTATGATTTCCTGTAAAGATAAAAATAATACAAAATCATTAGGAATATGATTTCCATAGGGAAAAAAAATGGTTATCAGCAAAAAAAAAATGGGAATATGATTTCGAAAGATATCAAAATAAATGTGGATATCAAAATAAAAGGAAAGAAAATATTAAAGTATGATATCGAAATAAATGTGAATATCAAAATACGATATTATTTCCTAAGAAGAAGTTCTTCTTCTTTTTTGGAGATTTCTTGGGTTTAGTAGCTCTCTATATAAGGCCCTTGCGCATATGCCAAATTGCCATTGTTTTTTTCTTGGGTTTTCTTGCGATTTAAGTCTTTATTGTTTCATTGATTTGATTCCAGAAACAGGTTGATTTTTGGATCGTCCACTCTCGCAGACGTTCTTTTCTTCTTCCTCGCTTTCTGTTTCCAGGCTACATCACGGTGAGAAACTCATCACTTTTGATCTACTATTCGTAATACCATTTTTTCTTTCGATGTTCAATAATAAATCGCACAGTGATCATGTATATATATCAAACGGAATTTGAATATCCTTTTAATTCCATGCAGTGGGATCCACTTTTGAAAATAAATATTTAAAATGATTTTTTATAAGAATGGGATGAACAACATTGGCTTGAGTTCTGCATATAAATCGTACATCGGCAGATCTGCTTGATAGTGTCAATTTATTTAGAGTGCGATTTCCAATATTGAAACAAAATGATGTTTTGCATACACGGAGTGTTCCTTAGACTTGATAATGGATGGGGGCACTAACATTGGGAGTGGAGCGCGCAAGAGCAAAAATACAGGTATTTCAGTGTAGATTTTTTGTGGTTGAATGTGTTTTATCTGCATGCTTTGGTATTTTTGGGTTTATAAACATGATCGATATTTTTTACCCTTACATATGAACAAAAAAAATGCAGTAAACAAGAATGAATGGATTTTCATAATATTTTTCTTAATTTTATTCATTCCATAAAAAAGAACAAAATTCTAAAAACATAATCGTAGGATAAACCAAAAACAAAAAAGTCTTTTTAAGGATTTTTTTTCTGAAATAAGGATATCTTTTTTTTTTTCTGATTCCAAACATAATTATATTTCTCTGTAAATGTTATTTTATATTTTCTAAAACAAACTATCCAAAATAGGATTTGTTAATTAGGTAAAAACATATTTTGATCTATTACCGAATATTCCGTGATATTTTCCTGGCACAACCTCTCTCCTATATAAAACGATTGTCTGACCTGATTATTTCTACGTTGTTTTTGATTCTCTCGCTTTTGTTTCATTCATGCCAAATTTTATTGTTATGCAGCATCCGTTAATCTCTTCTGATGGGTTTTTTTTTTTTTTTTTTTTTTTGTAGGCTTTTGTTGTCTAATACGTAGGTAATCTTGCGATGCGATTTCTAATGATTTTCGTGGTGCGGAGAAATTGGTAAAGCTCATTGTCTCTTTCAAATCTTAGTATAGCGATAATCGTTGATGCATCATAAACTATTATTGTTGTTGTCGTCGTCATCAAATCTTAGTGTATTGAAATTTAATTGTTTTTGGCCAAATAACTCTTTCACTCATAAATTTAGCTTTTTTGTGCCACAGTTGTTTTAGTGGCTTATGGTCTTTAATATATATAGTTATTTACGCTATGTATTAATTAAGCAGTAAAATTGACAAATAATTTGAGATGATCTGCTATAAATGATATTAGGGAATTGGTAATTGGTGTTCTTACGCTGGTAATTTCAGGTATTTTTCATAATCCACGAGTTTGTTTTTTCTCGCTCAGATCCTACACTTTTACTGACCACCATTGACCATTCCTGCTTTTTTTGTGTGTATGTTTTTATCTGCCGTTTCAGGCCTTGAGTTATCCATGTACAAGGGACACCATCAATGTAATGGTACGTAGCGATTGACCATGCCTTGACTTGATTCATTACAAAGGCTTTGAACAAAAATTATATCATAACTAGATTTTGTTAATTTACATCGGATTTCGGTAGTATGTCGTGCTGTGTTACCTTTAGTGTAGGTGGAAAGATAAACAATGTTTGATTACAATGTCATGCGTACTGTGTATTTAGATCTTATTAGACTATTGCATATGACTATTTTAGTTGCGTTCAAAGGTACTGATGGTAGGTTCTCCCAGTTTTCTGTGATTTGCCAATTGTGGTTACAGGATACTTGGATGAATCAGTTCTTAAACATCCGTATTATTATTTTTAGAATACCCGCCGATACTTGGATGAATCAGTTCTTAAACACCCGTATTATAGGATAATTGTATGGCTCATCGTTGATCTTCAAGCACCATTGCACCAGTATGGATTTGTGCAACTAGCTAGGAAGTTTTATCGGCGGGTATTTTTGCAGAGGAAGCTCTTCGCTGGATAGATCAGTACAGTATTCCAGCTTTTGATTAATTTAGAACATGAGACGTTTAAATTGCTCCCATCAATACCTTGTGTTCGCCATGCTGATATCCATGTCATAATTATATTCAAGAATCACTAATCTTTTTATTTAGCGGCACATTTACACTCACTTAATATATTTAGGGAAAAGTTTTTGATCGCGAGCTGCGCATACACAGGTACACTTGCTAACACTTGCAAAATCTGTATATATGCACTTCATGCAAATTCGAATTCCATTTTGCTTACGCCAACGTACAACTCCCATGTTCCCTTCAAACATAGCTCACCATATATTCACTCAATTGATGGGCATGCATATACTGATGAGCACGGTTTAATAACTTACATGCACGCAGTACATGTATAATTCATAATTCACGGGTTTAACATCTTGCAAGTACTCCGATGGAAGTAAAGAAAAAGTGTTTATAAATGAATACAACATGCTATAGAAAACATGAAGGAACTAGCAGCAAAAAAATTTAATGCAACAGTATTCTAAGAATGAACGTTAGTGTTCTCTCCTTTTCGTTTTTTTTTTTTTTTCCTTTAATTGCACCTTATAAGTTTTTCTAAACAATTTTATTTTTAGACGATTATTGTAATATTCATGAAATAATTATGAAATAATTATAAACAATAATTATGAAATTATTATTCACTCTTAGGATAATTGGATTCATGAAAATTATATATTATTTATAAAAGTCATGAAGTGGTTTAGTTTTCTGATTCTTTGACATATGGAGCCTGAACCAAAAATATAAACAAAGAAAACCAGAACTTGTTTTTTTTATTTTGTACTTTTTTTTAAGCATAAATATTGTTATATAAATTGTATGTATGATAATAAAATTAATTATTTAATTTTGATAGCAAATATTTAATTTTATAGTGCATTTGTAATCGAGCAACAAAAATAACATGAAGAGATTCCAGAGTCCATTTTCAACAAACATCGCAGGCGGAGCAAATATAGCTTCCCAAAAGGTCGGAGTACTTAGAGCGTGGAAACAAGATTGAACAAAGAAGATTATTACCAATCAACATGATTTTACTCCACGAAAATGTAAATGGGTACTACCATATTTTCTTAGATTCTGTAGTTCTTTCGAGGAAAACCAACCAATAAAAAGTAGTGGTGAGAACGGTTTGGTTATCTCAAAAAGGTCACTATGAAAATCACAAGGGAAAATTTTAGGTAAAAATATAATAATAATGACAGATTTTGTGGTTCGTTTCTCACTAAGTATGAACGTCTCCCGGGAAATTTAAGATTCCACTTCGCCGACCAAACACGTATTATTGTGGTTGCAAAAGATGACAAAAATATTTCATTGCATAAGTTTAATTTTACCGAAATAAAGAATATCTCATTGCACTATATAGATAAATTTTCATAATAATCTCTGTGTAACTTTTCTATGAGCTCATGTTATTTGAAACAGAGGAATTTATGAAAATCAAGCAGATGGTGAGACTTTTTCTGAGAATATCATGTATTACAATTTCGATATCGCTTTTACTGACGCAATAAAGACATAAAAAGATTAAGTGATTATCCAAAAGAGGTAGGAATATATAAAAGAACAATAGCACGAGTTCCAAAACTTTATAGAATATCTAAAATTGAAGAAAATTGGCACGACATAACTTTTAATTTATTTGTGAAGATAGAGTGTACTACATGTTTTGAAGATGTTACAATGCAAGCCTATGACTTTTTAGTTATTTTTCAGTAACATCGAATTTTTATTAGTTTATTGAATGTTTTATTAATTTTTAAGGTCATGTATTTATTCATTATTTATTAATTTTTAGAATATATTTTTGGCCTTTGTATAAACATTTAATAAACTAATATTTTCATTCAGTAGACATTCAATATTTATTAAGAGTGAGGATCCGTGGACACTCTTAGTTGACATTATCACACATGATTTGCGTCATTTTATCCATAAAACTCAAACGATAATGAATTTAAATATAATATTTCGATGATATGTTTCTCTTATAAGACTCTACATTCCTACCAAGAATGAGCATGATCCAAGATACCAAACTTCACCATTTACCGATCTTAATTTCAACGGTTAACTTTTAACAACTTATATGCAAAGGGGTAGATGGTGGTGTTATACGTCTCGAATAATGCTCATTTTTTGTAGGAATGTAGAGTCATATAAGAGGTCGCATCATCAAAATATTAGATTTAAATTCATTGTCTTTTGAGTTTTGTGGAGAAAATGGCAGAAATCATACATGATAGTGTGCATCTAAGAGTGTCCACGGATCCAATATACAATAGAATCTCCATATATCAATAACCTCTATATATTAATAGAAAATCATGGACCCAACTTGGGCCAATTATAAATAGTAATAACCTATACATTATAATATTAATAGCTATTTTCAGCCTTGGTTAAGGAATCTACCTCTATATATCAATAATAGGCATTACATTGAATAAACTATAGATCATGTTTAGCAAATTTTGTTATTCATATAATTCTTTTCCTAACATTGGATAATATTTTAATTTGTTGGAAAGAAACTAAAGTGATGAATCATTTTTTTACTATAATTAATAATTTCTGCATACATAGAAAAAGGTTAAAACTCCGTTAATAGCCTTACAAATTCATGGATATATGCATGTATTTGTGTACGGAACAGTAAAAATGTATGTAAATCATATAATATAACTATAAATACATTGAGCATACATTAAACTTAGAATTTTACATCCTCTATGTGTACCTCTCTATTAATAACCTTCATATATTAATAATTTTATAAACTGATTTTTCATAAGCGAGACACTGACCCGTGCAGTGACCAACTAGTATAATATATTATAGTCGTTATATTATATGCTAGTATTTCTCTTTCTATCCGGGTCTTATTGGGGAATGGAACTATCAGGGTCTTATTGGGGAATGGAAATTCCTTATCGTTTAAAGATTTTGGAAAAGATCGATTTTGAAGGTTTTTGATTATTTCCCAACCAATTCCGCTGCATATGCACTCCAATTGCATCCAAATAAGAACTACACCGTCCATGAAAGCCGACCACTTTCCCTTCGGTCACTGCCGAACTAAAAAACGTACCAGCTTCTACCCCGTATGGACCATACTTTCTCCTAGTGGTATAAAATGTAAGAGATTTAATTGCTTCCACTGTTTCGGCTCCAACAACAACGCCGTAGTAACCAGTAATACAAGTTAAGAGCTCGTCTGGGTAATGGAACTTGATCTACAAAGAAATAAACATATTTATAAATGTAGTTTAACAAAATTAAAATTAGTGAGAAATACAATGAGTTATGATTTACCTTGATCGTAGTGCCCCGGCCGCTACCCCCATGTCGTGCAGACCAAACAGTTCGCCCGTCCCTATCATATTGGATCTGTATGGAGAAAATGGCTTCTCTTTTTGTTAAATGAATCTGCTTAATTCCTGTATATGCACCATCATCCCATGTTTTGCCTCCATCCCCTCCCCATGGACCAGGTCCATGCGGCACTGGTTCTTTAACGATAATAACCTAAGAATCATTAGGAAGTTAATTCCAGTACTAATTGGCAATGAATGGAGTGGCATCACACCTTATATTTAGGATCTAGTCTAAGGAGTTAAGCTATGTGGGACTATTTTAGTTCTCCAACAGATATAACTAATTAAGGTGGGATAGTGGACAATATGTAATTATCTCTTATATTTTCGGTCGTCTTCGACTGTTTTGTTGCTTGTTTTCTCTATTGATTGGCAGCTCAGTGTTTCTAGAATATCCCTTCTCAAAATGGAATTGTAGAGATTACAGGAGATAGTCGAAATCTCACCTCATTGTTTGGTACTTCATTTCCCAGGGGTGGATTATTAAACGAGTGGGGATTCTTGTCTATTATCTTGTGATGACTTGTGGGAGTGTTTGCGTCAAATAGGACATTAAGTGACCGCCGTGTTGTAGAGACCTTCCCTTTCAGTAGATGAACTCCAATACTATCGATGAACCATCCTCCTCTCCCATGAAAACCAATAACCATTCCGTCTTGAATGTAAGAAGAAAAGGCGGTCCCTTGCTCATTGCCAAATGGTCCGTACTTCCTTTCAGTTGTATGAAATGTAAGCGATTTTATCACGGTAGGACCCACGAACATCAACGGCCCATAAAAACCCGTGATGTGAGTCAAGGACTCGAAGGGGTAATCAAAAACTATCTGCAATATTCATCAACAACAAAGTACATATAAATTTGGCTGTGAATAAGGAAGGTTTTCTACATGTAAATTGGAAAACTCGCCTTTTCCAAGTTTTTTCCCCTGGCGCCACCGTTCTTGTTACCCCATATTGGTTGTCCATTTCTATCATATAGGATTTCGATGGATACCAGAGCAGTGCTGCGTGTTAGGTTAACTTGTCGGATACCGGTGTAAACTTCATCATCGAACATACTTCCACCGTTGCCACCCCAAGGTCCGTATGAGACAACACCTTCCAAGTTTGATGACGACCCTTTTTGCAAGTATGTTGGCGTCTGCAGTAATGGATAACACTGTAATTGAAAAATTACGCATAAATCTAGAATATTAACGAACGAAGTCATTTTCGTAGCGTCTTTTACCATGACCTTTGATATTCGCACACTAGTTGGAGTAGTTGTAGTGGAACTTCTTGGACTTGGCCCTAAAAGGTAATTGCTTGATTCGTATTGAGACGAACTATTGAAGTTATCCTGAACGTGGCCACTACTTCCTTGAACAATACTGTAACCCTTTGTATGATCATGAGTACCGAAATCCGAAACAAAATTTTGGGACGTTAGTTGAGATGACATAAGAGCTTTAGAGGGGCGTATATTTTGGTTTACTTGATCATCAACAGGTTTCAAATACACTCCAATAGAAGTGAGATACCAGCTAGAATGGCCATGGAATCCAACTATCTTACTCGCAATACTGGTTGCCGGAAACGAAAATTGTGTTCCCTGTTCACTACCAAAGGGTCCATATTTCTTTCGACTACTTTCAATAGTAAGTGACCGAATGAACACTGGACTCCAGTCATTAATACTACCATAATACCCACTGATTGACTTCAAATATTCACCTGGAAAATCGAGTTCAATCTGCCAAAGAAAAAAGGATATATAGTTAGCTCGAGGGATTGAATCAATTTAGTTTAGTACGGATACTGCATCATATTTAGAAGACCTTGTCAGTTTTAAAACCACCACTTCCTCCATGTTTCTGAGACCAGAATGAGGTGCCACTATTATCATGGTATTCAAACTTGACAGAATCGATACCAGCTCCATGAACAATCACTAATTGCTTAACAGTCGTATGAAATCCATCATCCCACGGGTCACCATCTTGTCTCGTAGCACTACTACTTGATGGCCATGGTCCGGTACAAATTGGTAATTTGTCGTTGCTGCTGCTTTTGTTGCCAATCTTCTTCTTTTTCTTATCAAATCCCATCATATCAGCGCTGTGAAAGCTACTGATCTGTTTACAAAACAAAAGACATTCATAAAGCTCAACGAACAAAAATAATCTTGCACCGCAATAACAAAATTTCAGCATAAAACACAAGCAAACTACCATCTTGAATCCTATGGAAACGAAAATTTGGGATAACGATTAAGTATTCCTGATCAGTTGACGCTTGTTAGTTATTAGAAAATTGTATGAGAAGTAGTCCCTATATATATACACTGGTTTGGTGCAAATACGTTCAAAGTTGTGCACATGCTAAAGGTGGAGCCTCATCTCCAATCCTGGTTAGGTCAAAAGTTCATTGAAAACCGTCCGGTTATGTTCTTATTTAGATTGGATATGAACTGTGATTTCTCTCCAGAAAGTTACAACTTAAGGAAGAAAGGTGGCTGGTGGAATAGGACTCTAAATATTCGAGGTTCTTAATTCCACTAACTATGAAAATGAAAACATGGGAACGAATCGGATCCACAAAAGACCAAATCAAAAGTTTACACTCCAAAAAGGGGTTTTAATCTTTTTCTTTCGGTACTTAAAATATGTTCAGTGTTATCTTTTTATTAGAGACGGTATAGGGAGCTATAGACTAGGTAGTGGACAGTTTATTTTCTCAAACTCACGATGGAAATCTCGTTACTTTTTGTCGGTAAGGACAGTGGACGATTCCATTTCTTTACATGATGGCCGACAGAGCGAAGCGAGGGATGACTTTTTATACGGTGATTTTGTGTCAATGTGAAGCGTGACATTTTTCCCAATTTAATACAAAAAGATTGGATTTGGTTCAACGATGAAAGGACGACACTGCCCCTATGAATCATTTTTTTATCCTTAATACATTTTCGTAAATAAACCGAAAAGGAAAGGAAAATAGGTATTAGACATTTTCGTAAATAAACCAAAGAGGAAGGGAAATAAGGTATTAGACATTTTCATAAATAAATAAAAGAGTAAGGGCAAATAAATATAAGAGTCAAATTGTATTATACTACCTCCGTCCCACTATTAGTTGACCTGGTAGTATAATTTAGAAATGATTTATCTCTAAAACTATACCACGGATATTCGTAAATTTTATATCATTAAAAAGTATTTTAAAACACATACGTAACGAATATAAACATAAGTATCAAATGATATAAAACCAACTATTAATGAGACAAAATCTAAAAACAAATAAGTCAACTAATAGTGGGACGGAGGGAGTAATTCTTTATGTATCCTATTTTTTTAGGGGTATAATTGGTAACCAAACTTTAATATAACATATCTAAAAATCCGTGTCTTGGAATTTTACAAATTTTATCTCGTTGGAAAGGTATTAAAAAAATCCACGCAATGAGTACAAACAACAATATCAAATTTAGAATTTTTGCGAAAAATTCGGAGGTATTTATCATTTTAGGCACAATTTTTGAAAATAAATATATATCCATTATACAAACTACCACAAAGGATACATAAACTTTATGTAACCATATTTTGGTTTATGCATCAACTAATTTTCCTTTTTTTTTTTTTTTGATGCGCGAAAGCCGGACCCAGGCCCCTACCCGAATCCAGCCAGTTGGACTGGCCCCACTGCCAGACCCAACACCGCTTAACCCACTATACAACTAATCTATTACAAACCTTTACGGCGGCGGGGATTGAACCCCTGACTTCCTCCTTACTGGAGTTGATGGGATACCACTTGAGCTATGCTCTTGGACCCAAACTAATTTTATCATTTTAGACACAATTTTCGAAGATAAATGTATATCCATTATGAAAACTACCACAAAGGATACATAAACTTTATGTAACCATATTTTGGTTTATGCATCAACTAATTTTCCTTTACAACTAATAAAACGATGTACTCCCTCCGTTTAAAAGTGATACTTTCACTTTAGACACAAATTTTCTTTTACAGTCCAATTGCAGCAGTGTTTCCTTTTTTATTCGGTCGGTCTCCCCACCGTGGCAGCGGTCATCTAGTTTTATTAAGGCAGTTCCGTGGCAATCACCAAATAATTTTTTTTGGTAAGCCATGTGGGAAGATCCTATGGCAATCACAATTTTTTTTTTTTTTTTCAAAAAGGCTAATGGTCTTCCTCAACAAAAGGCCTAAGCCAAATAGGAGGGACGGACCAGTACATAGACGATTTGTTGTTTTTTGCCCATCTAGCTAGTTCATGAGCAACAGAATTACAATTTCTTGGTTGAAAAGAGAAAATACAGTCAATAAGGGAAGAAGCAAAAAGTTGAATGTCTTTAAAGATAGCATCAGTTCTAGGATTTCCATCAAAACAACCAGCAGAGAATTGAGAAATCAGGTCTTGAGCATCGCTTTCCACAATGATATGAGTAAGCTTTAGTTCCACAACTTTCTTCAGAACAACCCAGATAGCTCTAGCTTCAGCCTCCTCAGCATAATCCACATCAAAGACATTAGAGGCAGAAAAGGAAGCTTTACTTGAGAAGTCCCTCATCACATAGCCTGCACCATTATCCGTAGTGTCATCATAAGCACCATCAGGAGCACAGAATAGTAACAGCCAGATGATTCTCTTGAGTGTTTCTAAAAACTAGATTGTTTCGACTAGTCCATAAGGACCACAGAATAGCAACAAACATACCCTATCTATCAACTGGGATTTTAGAGATAGGATCAATCAACCAGTAATGCATCCAATAAACAAAGGAAACAAAAGAGAAAGTCGAAGTAGTAGCACAAAAGGAGGCCAGGCTCCAGACATGACTAGCAAAGGGACATAAGACAAGAGCATGCATGATGGTTTCACAGGGATAAGAGCATCTAGTACAAGAGACTGAATGCATATGCATCCTAGTTTGTAAAACAGTTCTAGCAGGCAAAACATTTCTAGCAACTTTCCAAGTAAAAAGTTGAACACGGTGAGGTACATTAATTTTCCAAATGCACTTCCAAATTTTTGTACAAGGGGAGGGTGTAGGCCCTCTAAGTCCCAAGTATGCAGATTTAGAAGAAAATCTGCCATTCTTTGAAAACTCCCAAGCCCTCCCATCAGGAGTGCACAACTGTCTTAAGGGAATAGTGATGATCTTCTGAACAGAAGCATCATCAAAGTGGATATTTAACTTAGTTAAATTCTAAGTTCTAGTAGCATCATCAATAAAGTAGGAAACTTTAACAGAGGGGTTTGGAGGGACACGGGGATTAGGGTGGCAGATCCCAAAGTAGGGATCCATTTATCACACCAAGGATTAATGAATTAATTTACCCCAACAATCCAAGAAATAAAAGGCTTAATCATCTTTTTAATAGTATAAAGACATCTCCAAGTCCAAGAGCAATCAGTAGGGAAAGCAACATTAAGAAAATCAATTCTAGGGAAGTATTTGGCTTTAAGAACAGTGCCCAATAGACAGTCATGAGTTTCTAGGAGTTTCCAAGCATTTCTGGCTAACATAGCCAAATTATTAAGTTCAGTTTTCCTAAAGCCTAGGCCACCTTCAGATTTAGGGGAACACAAGGCATCCTATCCTAAAAGATGGAGCCTTCTATCTTTTGGGTCTAAAGTCTCACCCCACCAAAACTAGCAGAGGTGGGAGTCCATTTTCCTACAGAGATTCTTAGGGATAATAAAAGCACTCATTTGATATAAAGGAATGGCCTGACCAACATGTTTAACCATAGTGGTTCTAGCATCTTGGGATAAGAGCCTATGAAGCCAAAAAGTAATCCTAGCATCCACATCTTGAAGAATACCCATATGGGTCTGAGTTTTGGAAGCCTGGAAAGCTATAGAGGTACCAAGATATTTTTCTCCTAAATCTCTGTTGTGAATATCTAGAGTATTAGACAGATGATTCATAAGGGGAGTAGGCAAAGTTTTACTGAATAAAATACCAGATTTGTCAAAATTAATCTCTTGGCCAGAAGCCAAGCAATACTTTTGGAGGTATTCCTTAATCTTCCTAAAATCTTTTTCAGTGGCTTTAGAGAACAAGAGAGAATCATCAGCAAACAAAAGGTGAGTCAAACAGGGGGCATGCTTACAAATTTTAATACATTCAATTAAACCACTATTAATGAGACTATCAACATAGGCAGATAATGCTTCAGAGCAAATGATATAGAGGTAGGGAGATAGAGGATCTCCTTGTCTTAGGCCTCTTTCAGGTTTAATAAAGCCAGTAGGACTACCATTCAATAACACAGAATAAGAAACAGTAGAAAAACATTGATGAATGAGGTTAATCCAATGTTCATACAAGCCCATTTTATGCAGAACCTTAACCAGGAAAGACCACTCAAATTTATCATAGGCTTTAGACATATCTAGTTTAATGGCTGTTATACCTTCCTTCTTTTTGTGGTGATTTACAGCGTAAACAGCCTCATCGGCTAGAAGAATGTTGTCAGAGATATTTCTTTTAGGAACAAAAGCACTCTGATTTTGGGAAATAATATTATCCATGAGGGGTTTAAGTCTATTAGCCAAGGTTTTAGAGAGGATTTTGTAGATAAAGTTACATAAATCTATGGGTCTATACTGAGAGACAAGTTCAGCCAGAGGGACCCTAGGGATTAAGGCAATATTGGTGGTATGACAGCCTCCCCTACAATATCCCAATATTTTTGATAAAAAATGTCTGTGAAGCCATCAGGACCAGGAGCTTTTTTTCCACCCATTTGAAAAACAGAATTCTTTATTTCCTCAGTAGTGAGGGGAAGATTCAGAGAAGCATTATTCTCAGGAGAAAATTTAACAGGCAAATGTTCTAAGATTTCATCTTGGTACTGCTGAGGATGAGAAGAGTAGAGAGTTTTAAAGTAATCCACAAAAGAATTAGGTTTTTTTGATAAAGTATCCCTACACTTCACTTTACACTAAAAAAGTGCCCCCGCTTTTTAAACATTTATTAAAGTACCCTTGCCTTGACCGTTTTATTCAAAAAAACGGTTAACAGCAGTTAGCAGCTGTTAATGCTTAGGTGGCAGCGTCAAAATGTCTAGAAATCCCTTCCTACTGAGTAGAGCTGAATTTTCTTGAATCGCCGATTTGAGAAGCTGATTTAAAAGAAATAAAAAGTGTTAATTTCATACATAAAAATGTTCCATAATAACATTGATGTTCCAAAATAACATAGATGTTCAAATAAAAAGACTAAAAAGACACATAATCCTAACTACTGCAAACCACATAACTATACTGCCATTCACTTCTTTGTCTGACTCATTTTCTTCTTCTTTGAAGTTGTACAAGCTTTAGCAGGAGTTTTAGCAGGAGATTTAGATGGTTGAGAGTTCTTAGCCTTAGAAGAAGATGCAGCTGCTGCTTTTCCAACACTAGATGGTTGAGATGATTGCTTCTTCTTAGCCTTAGTAGTAGATGCAGTGGGTCTGTCAAATGATGTAAAGGTAGCACCATCTACTTGAGTTCTTTGCCTCTTAGCTTTAGGATTTTTGCCAACATCACCACCTTGATATGTACTTTTTTTATGACCAGTTGATTTACATCTTGAACATGAATATGCCTTTTTAGGTGCTTTAGGCTCATCCCATGCTCTCCTCCTCTTAACTCTAGGCCTTCCTGATTTCCTGATCTTGATAGCAGATTCTAGTTCAATATTCTCATGTTCTTTCAACTAAATAATAATACACATAATAATAATGAGTAATAAATTAAAGAGATAGTTGAGAAGTAGCAGATAACTAGAACAAAATGAAAAACATCAATGTTTTCATGTTCTTCCAAATACCTCAGGCCAATCTTCTTGAGCAGGAAATGGAAACACAATTGGAGCATATGTTCTCTTGTATGCAGCAACTGTATAATAATGAGAGCAGTACCTGCAAAATTTGAGAAACAACAATGCAGTTGTAATATGAGATACAGACATAAGAGTAATGGTTTTGAAATAACAATGCAGTTGTTATGTACTTACCTTGTCCAATCAGGTCTGAATGGCTTCAAACAACACGTAGCATGTTGACAAACAAACCCTCTGAGTTTCCATTGTAGACAACTGCATTGCTTTTCATCCAATTTCACAATAAAAACTAACTTGCTACCTTCATTTGTAACTTCATACAACTTACCACTAACACATGGGTCAACTTTAAATGCACCAACCAACTTACACATCTTACCAATCAGTTTCATAGCAGTAGGAACCGATCCAGTAGGATCCCATTTTGCACTCTCCTTTCTCCTTTTGTGAAACAAACTCATAACCAACCTATTATAAAGGATTCCTAGTCTACATATTGGTTTGTCCCTAAGATTTTTCACCATGGAATTAAAATACTCACTGAAGTTGTTATTTAGGTGCTCACACTTACTAGTGTCATCAAAAAAGGCTCTAGACCATGACTCAACACCAGCCTCTTCAAGGTACACCACAACAGCAGGATTTTCCTTCTTCATATCTTCCATATGTTTCTGCATACAACATACACAAACCATAAACATGTTAGCACATAATAACACATATTAGCACATACAAAGCATAAACATATTCTCAACATACACAAACATAAAAATAATAAGAGATGTTACATAAAAATGTTTCTTCTTATAGCATTTGGCTGCATTCCACAGTGAGCTATACAACTTCTGTCCCTTAAAGTGAGTCTTGAAATTGTTATACAAGTGCCTGAAACAACAAAAACTTATAAGTAGTTAGCAAACTATATGAAAATTTATGTTCAAAGCAAATAAACAATTGAAGAATTGCTCACCTCCAACAATATCTAACATGTGAGTCTGGGTACACAGCAGAAACAGCTTCAAGTAGCCCTTTTTGCCTATCTGAAATGAATGTCAATGGCTTTTGATGGCTTAAGAGTAATGGCTTCAAGTCAGTGAGGAACACAGTCCAATTCTCAATTGTTTCAGCAGGAAAAACACCAATTCCTAGTGGGACTAGTCCATTTTGACCATCTAACCCTGTTGCATCCATCAACACACCACCACACTTACCATTTAGATGACAAGCATCTAACCCAATGACTGATCTACATCCTTCTTTCCATCCTTTGATAGCTCCAGCAAAACTTATTGTCATTGACTCAAATGCCATGTCAGTCTTACAATAAGAGAAAGTTACAACTGAATCCTTGTTGGAGTGACACACCATCTTACAAAACTTGGGAACTAGTTTGTAACTCTCTTCATAACTCCCATATTTAGCTTCCATTACTAAGTTCCTGGCCTTATATTTAGCTTCCATTACTAAGTTCCTGGCCTTATATTTAGCTTCCATTACTAAGTTCCTGGCCTTCCATGCAGTATGATAAGTAATATCAATCAGTCGGACCTTTCTCGATAATTGCTCGTTCTCTTCTTAATAGTAGTACTAGTGCTGGAGATGCTAATGTTGAAAGTGTTTTGTCATAGAAATCGGTCGGACCTTTTTTGGGTCTGTTTAATTTGATGTTTTTTGTTGAACTTTGGTAGTTTGATGTGAATAGTAAGTTGTTGTTGGTGATTAATTTTAGTACTGCTCTTTTTTGACTGAGCTCTAGTAGGATCATGATCTTCAAAATTTTGTAAAAATTTGGAATCAGAAGAAGTGGTATGTTTAATGGTATTTGCTTGTTGATTTTGAATGTAATTGTCTTCTTTTCTTTTCCTATAAACTTCAGCAGTAATGAAATTTGTGAGATGTATGAAATATATGTAAGTCTGAACAATCCTTTCAGTAGAAGAAATCAGGAAACCAATGATGGACAGGAAAAGAAGGTTGGGGAGATTAGAAAAGGTTTTCCAGAGATGATTTAGTGGTTGCATTAAGACAGAAGAAACACAAAGAAAGGAAACTTGGATCTTGAAAAACCGCTTACGTCATGCTGACTTATCAGAGTTGGGTTTTTTTTAAAGGAACTTCACCGGCATCGTATTAGATTTTCCAAATAAATTTTCTTGGTAAGCCATGTGGATGAATAAATATGATTTTCCATTTTGGAGAATCAGAACAAAGCAAAATGAACAAATCTGATTTTTCAAGGTCCCACTATTATTTCTTTTTAATATAAAACTTTTTGTATGATAGAGTTAAAGGTTAAAATATTGGATTTAGGTGAGATAAAATAGGATAAAGTGAGATAAAGAATAGTAAAATATATTTTGGGAAACTCAATTTGTAATGAGCGATTTTGGAAGACCCGCTGGCGGTTGAAGAAAATCCACCCGCGGATTTTGTTGGCCCGCGCGGTTCCAAATGAGACGCGCGTCTAATGTTGGTCCGTAGTGAACAAACCATCAAATTTGTTGGTTTGTCCATCTATTTTTCATGTTTGTTGAGTCTATTGTGGGAGCAAAATGAACAAACTTGAAGTTTGTTTATTCCATAGGAATTACCCTTATAACCGTCCTTTTTTCCAAGGGTACCAATGAATTTGATACTTCTTTGGTGGTATCTGAATCACATAGTGACTTGGTGTTAAACGCCCAATTTGTTGCTTTCAATTATATTTTCTTGGGTCATGATCGGCAATACTGTGGTTCAGTGAATCATCTTCATGTACAAGCATTTAGCCTTGCACATTTGTATCGAAGTATGTATATATCTTTCTTTCTTTTTTCTTTTTGAAGATTACACGTCATATCAAAAACAGGAAAAAAAGGAAAACAAAAGGATACAAGAGAATATTTAGTTGTTGGTTACCCTTATCTCCAGGACATCACCAGAGATAAGAGAAACCCCAACAACATTGTATCCTCTAGAACTGATAAAACAGGTTCAAAATAAATTAAATTCCATCTATCCAAAGCTAAAGAAGGCAACAAAAACTTTGGTAATTGATTCCTTGTTGTTTAAGATATCCCTCTTTGCTTGCCTTCTTTAATAGCACATCCTCTACTTTATTACTACTGTTATGCTTGAAAGTAAAACCCAAAAAGTTTCTTCCACAGGACTCTAACAGTTTCTTTGCTTCAAATATTATTGCTTGGTTTCTCCAACGTATTGTTGATACTATTTGCAAAATCCATGATTCTCTGACAGTCTCCTTTAATCCAAAAGGCTTGAAAGTCCATCTCCTTTACCCATGAAGCTGCTTCCAGCAATTAATGTTTCTCCTTCTTCATGACTGGTTTCCTAGACTGTCCTAGATGTAGCTACGATAGCTTCACCTGAATCAGATCTCAAAATCAGACCATAACCAGAGATTGAAGTAGCATTTATCCAAGAAGCATCTATATTCAATTTAAACTGATGTAAAGAAGGTATGAAGTTATGAAGCTAATGCATATATCTTTATCCTTAGGCATTTCGTAATAGAAGTCTTTATTCTTTTCTTTGTATCTCTAATTGCATCACACACTACGTTAAAGGTTTGTCATGTATCAAACTAACTACTCCCTCCGTACCTATTATATAGGCGGAGGGACTAAAATCTCGAATATTAAGGAATTGCTTTAGTTTCATAATTTTGCCATATTCTTTCCTGATTTGTCCCTTGAATCATTCCAAAACGAATATAATAATTATTCCTAGATTAAAACAATATTTAAGGTAATCAGGTAGAGGTATAAATATTCTATCCCCCTGAGTAAACATCGGGCTAATAGTCTTCAAGCTGGGATGTTCGACTTCCCTTCACAAGGAAAGTAAAAATTGTCTTTATAAAAGAGGGAGAAACCGTAGAGAAGAATAAGCATACTAATACTTCAGTTTTTTGTGTTATTTTCTGCAAAACTTCTATTAATGCCAATATTTTTTGTAACTTTAATTTATGACTAGTTGATCTTCTTAAACACCAAAAGAAAACTGGAGGGATTTTCTTTTTAAAAAAATCGTTTGGAGCCAAATTTATTTTTTGGTTAGTTTTCATACGAAAGTGAAAATAGTAAGCTTAGAACACGGATTTGAATTTTTAAAACTTGAAATTTTCCAAAATTTCCAAATCTGTTTGAAATTTATTTTTGGAGCCAAAAACATCCTCTCTGTGAGAATTAATGAGTATAAGGAACATGGAGTTATTAGAGAGAGTTTTCATAAACTGATAACGAGAACAATCAATGGCAGTGTATGATACCCAAGCAAATAAATAGGGGTAGTAGAAGTAAAAAAACGTTTGGAAACTTGGACTCCGCCTATATATTGGTATAGGGAAAAATGAGAATTCCGCCTATATAATATGTACAGAGGGAGTAGTAAACTAACAAGATCGGCAGCATAATAAACACAAAGATATACCGCAAAAACAAAAAACAAAAAAAACCTTAGCCCCCATTGACCAAACTTTAGGAGAATTCTCTCTTTCTTTCTTTCTTTCCAAACCCACTTTCCACACAATCAAATTGCCTCATATATATATGAAAGTAACCAATGTTTTAATAACCGGACCGGTCATCTAACCAGCAAAATTACTGGGTTAGGGTTAAATGGTTCAACCAGTGGGTTAGCCGGTGGTTCAATGGGTCACATATATATAATAGTCTTCTTTTTATAGTAACAAACATATACTGCATGATAATAGCAGTAATCCTATTTTCATTGTTTTCATTTGACATGACTCGTATCTAAACGTACCACCAGGTCAGATATCTTTTGGCAAACATAGTGGTAGGGGGCCACTATATATTGAGTAATAATTCAAGGATGTTAAAGGATAATATTAATGTCTTATTCACCCCCTCAACTAAATCTACTGATTACTTTTTCCCTTATCTTCTGCTTTCTTTTCACATTCTCACATCCACTTAAATGTATAATCACAAAGAAGGAAATGGATGATTTATTTTCTTTTCACTTTCTTTTCAACTTTATTGGCCTATCGTCAAAGAAATCCAAACTTTTGGGTTTTGGTTGATATATAGACTACTTTCCATTCAATGTAAGTTGACGGATTAAATCGGTTGTCTGTACATGTATTTTAAGTTTTTTTCATGTTTACCCCTCAATCTTAGTTACCAGACCAACCGTAGTTAATTTCTAAATCGGTTTGGGATACGGATAGCTTATACTCCCTCCGTACCTATTATATAGACAGAATTTTGGTTTTTATTTGTCCCACTAGATAGGCGTAGTCCTATTTCCAAGATGAAATTTCTCCTAAATACCCCCATTTATTATGTATGGAAAATTGTGTTAAAAATATGACGAAGGGTAAAATAAGAAAAGGTTGGAAAAATTAGGAATTCAAAACAATTTTCTTAATCTAAGAAAATTATCCCACTCTGCCTATATATGTGGTACGGAGGGAGTAAGATGTGATGGCTGCAACACGTCGGTCACAAAGTTTCTGCAGAGAAATCAAAATTGAACCTTCTGTTTCTAGACTTTCATGAAATTAAGAAACATGAGATAATTAAACAAAACTTTCAGCGATTTCAATCACAGACGATCGAACAAACAAATTATCAGTT
>JAJJMB010002348.1:0-26326 GCA_023531105.1 Papaver atlanticum | reverse complement strand
TTAACCAACACAGATTCCACATTTTATCAGTTAACCAACACTGAACAATACCTTTTATCTGTTAACCAACACAGAATACCATCAAATTTTATCTGTTACCAACAAAGAATTCCACCATTTGAAGAGAACAGAAGAGACGTACCAACTTTGGTACTGAATTAAAGTAAAGAGAAATTGATTAATGGATAATATTTTATTTTATTTCCTGTTTACAAATTGATCCCTTTGTATGGGAATTGGGCATCAATTTGAGGGGGAGTATTAGGAACACCAACAACTTTCAGCATTCATATTCTATGTCCAATGCTTGTTCTCATATCAACTTTGGTATTGAATTACATCTCACTTTGTTGTTTCCGCTGCTCAAATCACACTCAAAAATTGAAGTGATAGTTTACTAGAGTTTGTAGCTTGAAGGTGACCAAGTTTCATCTGGTACTAAGGCTGTAAATGAGGATATTTTTTGGCACCTACAGCAAATACAAAAGTTCTGATAATTTCTAAACTGCAAGTTCCTCAAGTACTACATCTACTTCTGGTGCATATATGGTGATAACTCATAACTCAAATGCTGGGTCAAATATTGCTTCTGCTGAGGTTGCAAATGATGCTGTTCGGCGCTTGCTTCTATCGTTTCAGAGATGGTGTTGTCTACATAAGAAGAAGTTTTATTTGCTCTGTTATTATCACTTTGGGCAAACTGTTGTAGTTACTCCCTACTTCAGTTTGAGGGGGAGTGTTAGAAGTATAAGTCTTTATTCACTTCAGTAACTATGTCTTTTATCTTTTACCTTAGAAAAAGGTGTATTAGGAGTGTTAGCTTTATATTTATCTTTGAGTCACTAGGGTTAGGTCTCATCTCTTACTTGAGTTGTTCCTATAAGTAGAACAACATGTTTTGTTACTAGACAATGAATAGAAACTGTTTTACCTTTCATTACAAATTCTGTCATTAGTGTTTGTTAATATGCCTGAAAGGTGTTAGTAATATTACTTGATGAATGTATAGCTAACTAATGGTGTGCCTTCTTTTTGAAGTTTCAAGTTCTTAATTACCAATCTGTTCGAAAAGGAAATAGAGATTCCGTAAGAGAAAGAAAGCTAAAATTGACGGAGGAATCTCATCATGATAAAGATGCATTAAGGTAAGCCTAAAATTTGAGTTTCCATATGAAGTTCTTCTAGGTGATTATATGGTTCAGTAAAGTGGTTTAGCACTTGGTATAAGTTGAAGTTTAGATGACAAATAAATTGAGATTATGAATGTGATGTACACATAATTTTAGTTTAAAGTACGAATAGGAAGTTATGAACCATTATTTTGGATGTAATACCTTTATAATCTAGCTAGCTACTCTAAATATGGTTGGCTAATGAGGTGAATATTTGCGACCATTTTGATGTATGATGACATGAGGAACATGATAATATTATTTGAATCTACATACTTGCTGCTTGATAGTCAACTTCAGTTCTCTGTCTCATTTTCTTAAATAATGCTTCGACGTGTTAGTGCAGCTGCGAAGCTGTCATGGTGCTTTTAATTTGATGACAAAATTTGTTTATTCTTTTTGTCTAGATTATGCTGTCCCTTTGTCCCCAATACTAGGGTTGAGATAGGCTTATTTCCATATAATTTCGTGCTATAGCAGGAATACCGGTATATATTCGCTCATCGGTAACTCTGTAGATATGTGGTTTTAACGACGTATTCCCGATCTGTAACTATGTTAATACGGAAGCTGGGCCAAAGAGGCTACTCTACCTGATATTAGTTTATGACCACTAGTTATCTAATCAGTCTTGCATCTAGGATTTTTATGTGGTTGGTATTTTATCCGTGAGTGCAGATTTCACCTTAAATATTCACTCATGGGAGATCTTGCTTGTGCTAATTATTGTGAAAAATGATAAATCCAATTCGTACTCAATCCAACATTTTTAATTTGTGTCGTACAGTAGTGGTGTGGGAAGGATAAAATTTAGGAAATAAAGTCTGGCTGATCGGTGGGTCTTTGCTAGTTTTTTTCTTAGCATCTTGGTGGTAGTGGGCACGATAAATCTGTCGGACTTCCATTTAAAATTTCATAACTTGTGTTTACTTGGTTTGAATAGTATCTAAATGAGATGATGGCTTATGATTTGCCTAACAAAATTGGGTCCGTTTACAGGACAATGTGGAATTACGAATAGAGTGCATTTTAGTTTTCCTACCCCTTTCTACTACGAGTGCAAGGGATCATTTTATGTATGCGGTTTGATATGATGGAAGTAGGAGGCAACATGCTGCATACGGTTATACTTTTATGTTCCCTAAAGGTGTATGGCTAGGTTGAATTCAGGCCTACAATTGTGGAGTGGATTGTTAAATCATTTTGTAATGACGTTAGGTAGTTTTATTTACTGAATGGTGCAGACAAGTGCTTGAGTTTTGATGGGAATTATTAGTGAATGTACTTATGTGAAATTAATTTAAGTACTTAAGATGCTATTGTACGTGTCTGCTCTAGCTTTAGACTGGTTCGATCTCGGTTTAAACTATGATTAACAATAAATATAAATGAACCTAATTAGTATGTTTGTAACTAGATCAAACTTCCGCTACTAGCTAGATCGTAATGTGAACTAGATAATTACAAATTTATATGTTTTCGGTTCAGCTACGGTGGTTCCACTTACAAAATGTGTTTAAGCTCGAGCATTCTCATTTTTGCTCTCGTACCGGCATCTAGAAAAGTCTTACGTGTTTCATTTATTTTTCCTGCCACTTACACTTGTATTTGTTTGTTTCCATTGTGATTATTTTACTCACTGCTTCTTATGTGTGCTTATACCTGTCATGAACCTGTCGTACCACAGTTCCTGAGTTGTTAAGGGCTGACCCCATTATTAGGGGCACCCAATAGTTATTAGTTAAATATTTGTTTATTAGTTGATAATGAGGTTTAGTAGTCGTTGTGTGAGTCACACGTGCTGCTGGTTTAGGGGTGTACAAAATGCCCGGAAGCCTGCGGCCTGCTGTGTACCGCCCGGGTCCGAAGGAGCCCATGGGCGCCCGACAGCCTATCATGGGCTTACTCGGCCTGCCCGATAATTATAAGTGGGCGGACCCGGGTATTTGTTAAAAAATTGGAGCCCGGCTTGTTTGCCTGCCAGGTAGCCTGTTTATTTGCCCGGCCTGACTGTCCGATAACATGAAATAAAGTTTTCTAACAGTGTGATGGATTTCACTAAGGAATTAAATTTCAAGTTGGAAAATTATTGAAGTTGAAGAAAATTTTGACTTACATTTCATAGTAATGAATATGAATTGCTTGAACTATCATTTGAACGAGTTAGAGATGAATCATCATTCATCAAGCTAAATACAAAAAAACTATATTCTTTTTTAATTTTTGAATTATATCTTGGGCCCGAGGCCTGCCTGGCCCGACCTGGTCTGGCCTGTATTGTTTCACGGGTATGGACGGGCCATGGGCACTAAATTTTTGCTACTGCCCGGCTTGGCCTGGCCTGTCAAACTTAATGGGTAGTAAAGACTATAAGCCCGTCTGGCCCGGCCTGTGCTACAATCGGGCTTGGGCTGACCTGCCCGGACCGATGTACACCCATATGTTGGCTTAGGTTAGATTTTGAACGATTTTTTGGGCACTACTCAAAAATGGAGGGGGACTACTAAGTGATAAGAATGTCTACCCTATACTTATAAGGGGTCTCCTAAAGTGTGGAAATGACTAACCTACCCTTAACCTAATTAAAATTAAAACTAATCTAATAAATATACATATACCTAATCTAAATCATTAACAAAACAAAATCAAAATCA
This sequence comes from Papaver atlanticum, assembly GCA_023531105.1. Lineage (NCBI taxonomy): Eukaryota > Viridiplantae > Streptophyta > Magnoliopsida > Ranunculales > Papaveraceae > Papaver > Papaver atlanticum. The sequence goes on along the minus strand of JAJJMB010002348.1, from coordinate 22,500 downwards.
AAATCATAACAAATCCATTACTTTTAATTTTCCACAAATCCGTTACTATTAGAGGGTTCATTTTCTTCTCTTCTTTCCACTTCATCGTCTCGATTCAAAGAAATTTCCACAAACCCATTACTTGTGATTCGTTTTTGGTTGAAAAAATGAGTAGTAATCATCAAAATGAGTTGAAAATTGAAGTTACGGAGAGAAGTTCGGCTAGGAATTATGTGAAACAGTTTGTCGAACTAGCCGAACTCATCTTTAATGGAGATTTTTCTTTCAGAAAAAAGTTCGGTTACCTCGTAAAAAAAAATTCCCAGCCGAACTTTTAGTTCGGTTACGTCGCAATTTTTTTCTCATAACCGAACTTTTCTATGAAAACATACATATTGAGTTCGGTTACGTCGATTTTTTTTCCCAGCCGAACTTTTAGTTCGGTTACGTCGCAACTTTTTTTCATATTTTTTCCCAGCCGAAATTTTAGTTCGGTTACGTCGCAATTTTTTTTTCCTAACCGAACTTTTCTCTGAAAGAAAAAACTTCATTAAAGATGAGTTCGGCTACCTGTGTTTTCAGAAACATTAGCCGAACTACACTTGCAGATGAGTTCGGCTACCTATTCTTCAGATGTCGTAACCGAACTTTATTTCCATGGTCGAAATCAGTTTATAAATTTTTCATTTTTTCGAAAGTTTTGGCCAATTCAAACAACATTAACTAAATTTGAAGTATACCAAAGTACCCGAAACCCTCATTTCGAAATCAACCATCTTAAAAAAAAAAACCTCATCTTCTTCTCAAAAATTATTCTTCTATAAAAACACCCGACTAATTAATCTAACCTTACTAATCACTAATTAATTTAACTTAATTATTTAACTAATCCTTACACTAACTAATCATTACGCTAACTAATTTAACTAAGAATGGTAAGTTTGGTATTAACATAAATACTTAGATAAGGGGTGACCCAAAATTACTCCAAATATCCACCAAAAAAATATAGAGTAGTCCCCTTCCATTTTTGAGTAGTGCCCAAAAAATCGTTCTAGATTTTATATTCCCAGTTAGCTTATGAAGAATGATAATCCAAATTTGCTTTTCTCTGCCAAACTTCTGTTCTCCCCGGTCTAATCTTTATGCTTAGAGATTCTGAGTTGTTTCTGTGTTAATTTGTAGTTTAGATCACTACAAATGGTATCAGAGCACTCGATTCTGAGTGACCTGACTATCATGGTGAATAACAAACGCGAGTTGGAGGATTTGGATAAGCAATTAGCTGATGTTCTTCAGGCTCAAGAAGTAGTAGCAAAAGCTTTGAAGAATAACCCATCTCCTGTGGTTTTATCCAGATGCAAGGAAATATTAGCAGCAGAGACCAAGAACCTGCTATTTATTGAAGTATAGGTTGTATGTGGGTGAATCTGTTGATGAGGAATGGAAATCTAATTCAGCTGAAAGTTTCGAATTAATTGGATCTGTGTTGAAGGAAGTGACGCTCATGGAGAAAGAAATCAGTCAAAAACTGGAAGAACCTCCTATTGATTCAATTTCAGTAAACGATTTCACTTCAAAAACTTCAACTCCTCTAGCAACAGACGAAGGTAATTATCGATCCAGTTTCAAACCCCAATTTTCAATTATGGATAGAGCTCGAGATGGCAGTTCAAATCGCAACTGTGAGAAATCAGTACCGCTTCATGAAAATTGTTCTTCTCACAAAGCTGAGTCTATATTTTCCTTCTGTGATGGGTGTAAAGTGAATCCACTGTTTCTGGATTACCAAGAGGGTAAGCTTTTCGATTCCAGAATCAATTCAGTTAATGATTTTGTTAAAAAGAATTTCATCAAATTGAGCGAGGAGGGTTTCAAACAGGTACTATTAACCCTAACTCACAGACTATTAATGGCTAAATGTTCTTCCAGTGTTATGAATTCTTCTCGTAGCTTATTTATCGTGGAAAATACAAATTGAAGTTTGATTCTAAATTGAGGTTTCCTGATTGCATGGGTTTTCAATTTTTGGATAGATTGTATAGGAAAATTGTTCAACAGCTGGTTTATCACAGTGGGTATCAATCAGATGGGTTTTCTAGTGATTCAATTTCTTGTATGCTAGAGAATGATGGTTTTATTACTACTGCTTGGTATATGATTTATAAAATGCTTGAGTGCGAAGTTATGAGAAGGTTATTTGATCAAGGAAAGCAGTTTGAAGCTATTACCAGGTTATATTTCGTCATACGCCTAACTCAATTTCAATTTACTTCTACATGTGATACTTCATCTAGTGCTTTGTATACTCGACTGATATTTGATCGAGGAAGATATTTGGATGGGTTTATTTTAGTGGATCGATACACTGATGAATTTGTGTCGAATTTTGTTCATTGGTGCCGGCTAGAATTTTTGCTGGTGAATTCAAATACGTTTTTAATTTTTAAAGATGGTGACATTCGTCATTGTAAGAAGCTGTATCTTCGTTGTGGCTTTGGTTTTACTCGAATCTTATTTGATCGTAGTAAAGAATTGAAATCTGGTGTGCGCTGCTCTTCTTATGATAGGATTATTTCCAAATTCTGCATTACGTCTTGTTTGTTTATTTGTAATGGGTTGATTTTCATAGATGAGCATGTTGAAAATTTGTTTTATGAGCTCATTCTAGAACTTGGATACTGCCTTGAACTGTTAATTCAGTATCCAGAGGTATTTTTGTTTGTTAACCAAGGTGATAGTTGTGTTACTCGCAAATTATGTGATAAAATATTTCAGCAATGTACTCTCCTTCGGACCAAATTGATGCTTCAAATGGTAATGGGGACTGAGTACGTTATTGCACAGGAAATGCTTGATAATTGGGTGGCTAGAGATATCAGTTTTGTAACTCAAATGGGACAAGTTGAGAAAGATTTTGTTGCAGCAACTTCAAATTCCAGTCAGTAGCTACTGAACAACACAAGTATGAGTGGTGGTGGGTTATTTTGCATGTGTTCGAGAAGTGGCACATGTTTCTCTGGTAGCCTGGTTCTTGCTAGAACGTTATTTGATCGAGGTAAGTTGTGTGAAGCTATCAGTAGGTATTCTTATCACAATACAAGTAGTTCTCAGTTCAGTTTTGGTACACTTATTTTTAGTGCGGTCGCTCTTAAGGGGTTGATTTTCATGGATACTTGTTATGGCAAATCTGTTTATGAGCTAAATTTGGAAGTTGGGTACTCTTTAGACTAGTTATTTGAGCACTGGAATGTGTCTGAGGTTGTTAAAAGTGGTGATTGTCGTGATGCTAGCAAGCTGTTTTATAGAAGGCCACAACAAGGAAGTATTCTCTGGACTGTTTTGAATCGTTTGATACTTCAAGTAATCTCCGTCAGCAATACTATGCTACTAGAGTGTATGTTAAAATTTATAGAGCTCAATCTCTTAGTTCTCTTATCAGAAAATGAATTATCCATACTGTTTCTACCTGAGGAGTATGAGAAGAAAATGCATGAAAGAGTTGTATGGAGTTTAAGTAGAGGTGCAGATTTCTTACATTGGAGGTTTTCAAATGGATTACCTACAGGTTTTAAGATCCTCCATGTTGGTTCTATGAAGGCTGGTATTAATGCAAGTGAGAAAAATGATATATCAAAGATTCTTGTGATGAGTTTAAGAGGTAACACTGGATTCCTTTCACTAAATACTGTAGCTACAGTCTGTCATTGGTTTTATAAAGAGCAAGTTAGAAGTGCTCATCATTGTGTAAGGCTATTTAGAGCATCTAACGTACCAGCAGTTAATTTGCTCTCGCAAGAGTGGCTGGAAGTGTTAACTCCGCAAGATGGCTTCATTAGACCCCATCACTATTCTCTTATGGTGACTCTGTTTGTTGTTAGGAGTTATTGTCATCTCTTGAGGAAGAATTTCTTCTCGCTCAGTCCTTGTCATAGTCGGGTGTTGGATTGGCTTCTTCGAGACAAGAAGTATCATAGAGGAATGAAAATTTATAAATGGAGAGAGAGAATCCAGGGCAGGCTCATAGAAGTTAATGGAGTTGTCTGAGGTGTACAAAAGGGGGTTGAATTGACAGAAATCGTTCTTATAATTGCAAGAGTCTTCTTGGCTATTAGTTGGACAACATCAACTGTTTTATCCCTAATTATACTATTCAGCTTGGTAATCGAAATTGGCTCTTGGATCATACAGAAAAACTTCAGGTTGGAGGTGATCTTTCGCAATTCTGGTTCATGTAACATGGGTGGGAGTTGGAGAAGCATTTACTTCTGTAAAAGAGAGCTACATGGTTCTGTTATTGTTGGTAGTGTGGGATACCTTCACAGTCAGTGGTGGCAGATGGCGTTCTGTACCTTCCTGAAATGCTCGTCATATAAGACAATTTCGCCTTGTAATTTAATGAAATGTGACATCACCAAGATCAGTATGCTCAAGTTTGAAGAGGTAAAAATAATTCTTGTCACTACATTACATAGCTTATCTACTGATACTGGGTGGTTCTCTTTAAGTCGAGGGTGCTGGCAGTAGTTCTTAGCTGACAGAAGAAAGAGTCTGGACAAATACATTGAGCTGGCGGCTGAGTACCTTCTTCAAAATTGCCATCAACTTATGAAGCAGCCGATGCTCTCCATATCTAATATCACAGCACTACAGGTAAAAGAAGAGACTGTCAGCCCCATGTTAAGAAGTCAATTTCAGAAATTCTCAACCCGCACTGCAATTACAGCTTGTAATTTATTGAGAAGATATATTACCAAAATTATTGTGCACAAGACCGAGGGCTGCAATGGAGGCGCAACTTACTTTATCTTCTTTATACAAGTCTGGGTTATTGCAATCTTGCAAATGGGTTTAGATGGAGGTGACAGTATTTTGGATAGACATGAGAGCTTCCTTGTACTGGGGTTGTTGTTCAGCGCTGCGATGGGACTATAGCCAAGACTGTTATTGCTGCAAGTGATGCTCTTGTTTTCTTGGACCGGAGTGTTGAAGTTTATCAAGGTCATGTTCACCTCTCTTACGGTATTCGTGAAGGATCTACAACAGGCCAACAACCATGTTTCTTTTCAACTTCCATCCTTGAGGACAAGGATGATTTGAAGGAGTGGGATTTGTCATGAACCTGTCGTACCACAGTTCCTGAGTTGTTAAGGGATGACCCATTACTAGGGGCACCCAATAGTTATTAGTTAAATATTTGTTTATTAGTTGATAATGAGGTTTAGTAGTCGTTGTGTGAGTCACACGTGCTGCTGGCTTAGGTTAGATTTTATATTCCCAGTTCCTCTGATTGTTGTAGCTTATGAAGAATAATAATCAAAATTTGTTTCTCTCTCCCAAACTTCCGTTCTCCCACGTCTAATCTCTATCCTTAGAGATTCTGAGTTGTTTCTGTGCTAATTTGTAGTGTAGATCACTACAATACCATCTTGGGTAAAATTCCATTATTTAATACAAATGCGATAAGTTTGGGATAGAGTTATGCAATTCATACTATTCACTGCAAGAAATAATTGCTACCTAAACAGGTCGGGTAGTGCATATTATTTAGTAAGAGATAGTTGCTACCATTGCAAGTAGTTCATACTATCTAAACAGAGTAATGACGAACTACGGTCGTGCTTGATCCCTTCGAGCAACGGAGAAGGTACGTAGGCAGCCGCAATACGGTTCAGCAGAACTCTACAAGGTTGTTCATATCGTCTGAAAAGGGTTGGTTGCTGCTTTGCAATTCATACCATCTATTCTGGGATGATTGCAACACTGACATTGGCAACTGGTCAATTTATATCATCGGCAACTGGCCGATAACATTGGCAACTGGCCAATTTTTATCATCGGCAACTGGCCGATAGTGGGTTGTAAACTGGCCATCCTTTATCATCGGAAACTGGATGATAGTGGGTTGGCAACTGGCCATCCTTTAACCTTGGCAACTGGATGATAGTGGGTTAGAATCGGCAACTGGCCGTATATTATTGGAGTTGGAAACTGGCCATATTAATTGTTAGAATTGGCAACTGGCCGTATATTATTGGAGTTGGCAACTGGCCATCTTCCATTTTGGCAACTGGCCATATTAATTGTTAGAATTGGCAACTGGCCATATAAGTCTATTATTTTTGATATAAGTCTATTATTTTTGGCAACTGGCCGTCTCTCATTTTGACAACTGGTCATCTCTCATAATTGGAGAATAAATGCTAAGTGTGCTTGCTTATAATGCAGGTTGGGTAATTCGAATTTGAGTTGCTCAGAAGAATTTGAAGGTCCGGTTACTTGAGTGGCGTATCGGAGAGTCGTAGTTTGCTAAGCGGGCCGAAACCCGGTTCGCTGGAAGTCCAGATTTTCTGATCTGTCACAAACTTAGCCATACATCTTGCATCTTTGGCCAAAATACATAACGACGAAGGTTAAGAAGAGTTTTATTCATCCCCAAGTGTCCAACAACTCGGGATGTGTGTGCCTCTCTCAAACATTGTAAACGATCTTCATCTTCTGGAATGCAAAGTAACTTACCCTTGTATAACAATCCATCCCGGAGTTCAAACTCACCTTTCAAACCACTCTTTACACCTTCTAACACCTTCTTGAAGTCTTTGCTATATGCGTATGACTCTGCATACTCTTGAGGAACAATCGGCTGAATTCTCATGGCCACCATTAATGCTCGGACTAGTGGACGAGACAACATATCTGCCAACTTGTTTGTTACTCCCTTCTTGTACTTAATGAGAATGTTGAAAGTCATCAAGTAAGACATCCACTTTATGTGCCGGGCTTGTTGTAGTTTCGTCTATGTGTGTAGATACTCCAATGGTTTGTGATCTGAATGCACCACTACTTCTTTACCTAAGAGATACACTCGCCAATGCTTGATACATTGATATAAAGCATAAAATTCTTTGTCATAAGGTGCGTAGTTCTTAATAGCACCTGAAAACAATTATGAATGGTACTCTACTGGTTTACTATCTTGCAACAACACTCCTCTCATTGCATAGTTAGAAGCGTCGGTGCCAACTTCAAAAGTACGCTGTAAGTTAGGTAATGCTAACACCGGTGATTCTAAAATCTTCCTTTTTAGTAACTGAAAAGCGTCTTCATGAGTTTTCCGCCATTCAAACTTTGCCTTAGCTCCCGTCAAACCATGTAATGGTCCTGCAATACTCGAAAAATGCCGGATAAACTTACGCAAGTATGTGCAAGCCCCTAAAAAACTCCTGATTTCAGTTACAGTACTAGGTCTAGGCCACTTAGTGATCACTTCAACCTTCCTTGGATCAATGTTCCGTTTTCCACCACCAACAATGAATCCGAGATACACCAACTCCACCTTTCCAAACTCACACTTCTTTCTATTCAACTTCAGCTGGCCTTCATGTAACACTTTAAACACCTTCTCAACGTGAATGAGATGCTCCTCCCAAGTTCTGTTGTATATTAGGATATCATCCAAGTAAACAATCACAAAATCTTCTATAAAAGGGCGTAATAAATCATTCATCAAACGCATAAACGTCGCTGGAGCGTTACACAAACCAAAAGGCATCACCGAACAAGCCTTGTTTGGTTTTGAAAGCAGTCTTCCATGTATCATCTTCTCGGACTCTCACTTGGTGGTATCAGGATTTGAAATCTAACTTTGTAAAGACTCGAGCTTTTTCCAATTGATCTATCATATCGTCTATCCTAGGTAGAGGGTAACGATTCTTGATAGTGATCTCGTTCAATGCTTTATAATCAATACACATACGCGTTCCTCCTTTTTTCTTTGGTACCAACAATACCGCTGATCCACAAGGTGAAGCACTTGCCACTATCATTCCTAATTCTATAAGTTCCTTGACTTGTTTCTTGATCTCATCAGATTCCTCTATGGACGTGCGATAAAGACCTACATTAGGAAGAGATTTCTCTCCGGTCAACATAACTTCATGCTCCACACTCCTCTTTGGTGGTAACCTCGTGACATCATAAAATAAATTCTTGTATTTCAACTTCAACCTTTTTTATGTCGCCTTCTTGTTTTGCAGTCAAGGTTGTCAAACAAACTTTACTCGGCTTCTCCTCAAGAGAATGAATCACAAGGAGAATGAACTTCGTGCTAGCATTCACCAACCGCTTAGCCTGAGTGGCTGTGATCAAGCTTGATCCCTCAAGAGGAGAATATACAGCCCGAATCACAAAAATTTCCCCATCTTTGGTAAAGGTATACTTTTGTTCCCTCCTGTGTAGAGTTGCATCCCTATCCCATAGGTAAGGACTACCTAGTACTACCTGACAGACATCCAAAGGAACTACGTCACATGTAACTTCGTCAATGGATGACTCATCTAGAGCAAATTTGAACATGCACTACTGTATAACTTGTAAGCCCCCTTGTTTTTGAAGCCATCCCAAAGGGTATGGTTTTGGATGTATGAAATTCTTCAATCCTAACTTCTGCACCAATGAATTTGAAAGTAAATTCTTCTGACTTCTCGGGTCAATAACAACATCAACTAGTGATGTTTTGACTTGCATCTTCACTGTGAAGAGTCGTTCCATAAGATCATCTTTTGAAGGTATTTTTGCCCCTGTGGTAAGAGAGAGCTTTGAATTCGGTTCCGTTAGTCCGTGGACTTCTTTTGGAGTTTGAGCGACTAGTGCTGCCTTCTTGGCTTCCTTCCTCTGCAACCCTTTGGGTTTTAGATGAGGGTTTTAGATCAGATTTCTTAAGCCTACCTTCAATGCCATTAGCTTTTATACTTGCTTCAGAAATATTATCAACTGAAAACATCTTCAACTCCTTCCGTATATACTCATGGAACCCGGAAATATACTTCATATAGATAGCATGATCTTCCAAGTCTAAATCCAAAACCATAGCTTGATTCTGAAATTCCGAAGTATATTCTTGTACGGTTTGGTTGTATGACTGCTTCAAGTTGTACCACTTGAACCATCTCTCCTCAAGGTAGCCAACCGGATAAAAATGTTTCCTTACAACTGCCTTGAATCTTTTCCACGATAATACTCCCTTACCTAGTTTTTGTCTTTGATAAGCTTTCCACCAGGTTAGAGCATGCTTTTGTAGCTTCAATGCCACGAAAGAAATCTTTTCCTTTGAACCATATTCAAAGAAATAAAAATATATCTCTAGACGTTCAATCTAATCATCCAATTTTCTACATCGACACTCCTATCATAAAGTGGAATATCAACACGAAAATCAATTTTCAGATTCTTACCATGAAGTTTAGTTGATGTAGGACTTTAAGAAACTCGCTTTTCTTCTTTTCTTCATCCTCATCTTCCTCTTCTTCTTCTTCTTCTTCATCTTCTTCTGAAACTTCAGGTGAAGGTGTAATCTTTATCTTCGTGTTCGGCTTGGGAGTATGAGAATGAATACATTCAGTCAATTCTTCAAGGGTGGTTTGAATTGACTTCATGTCTGTTTGTAGCGTAGCCACCTTTTCTTCCATAGTTTGCGGTTCGCTTTGCTTAGGATCATCATCATCTGACTTCGTCATCTTTGATCCCCTTGTTCTCCTAACGTCTTCTAGCTTCTCGAGTACCTCACTAAGCTTTATGTAGAGATATCTAGTGAAAACCATAAACCATAGGGATTTCCCTAGAAACTAACCTTGCTTGTGATGCCAACTTGGTACATAAGATCTCTATACCTTGGTAGCTATTATTATAGAGGCGGAATTCAGAATAATAATAGATAGAAACTTAGAAAACAGAACACAAAGTAATGATTCGAAGAAATATATCTTCTCTAGATTATGAACAAGAAAACGATTTACAATTCTCTCTTTGTTACGCTCACAATCTCTCTAAACAGTAGTTAACCCTAAACAGTTTGCTAAGCTTAACACAAGTATTTGTATATAATCTTTCTCTCTAGGTCCATATAGTAAACAGCCAAACTTCCCTATTTATGGCCTTTCATCGTACTCATCCGACCAGGTCTTCTATTAGGAATCTTTTTCCTAATCTAAGAGTGTTTCCTAAAACGAAACTCTTCCTAACTAGGAATTCTGCCCAAATAAGGTTTCCTCCCTAATTTAGGATTCTTCCCTCAACTTAGCTTGAGGTTTACTAATTTCCTAAGAGGAGTAGGGATACACATGTATCATCTAGGAGCATTGTTTATTCGAAAATGAGGTATGATATGATGGAAGCATTATACTCATTCTGAATATTGATTGTGCATAGTCGGGGAATAGTGTGGCATCCCAAAGAAGTTAGCGCTCTATACTAGCATGCAATATGTCTAGGAGCCATCCAATCGTTAAGAGATTCTATACATATTCGCTCTACATAGTCAGGGAACAGTGTGGCATCCTGAAGACGTTAACGCTATATACTAGCATGCAATATGTCTAGGAGTTGTCAAATCATTTCGATTCTATATAGAGGTGTTGATGAAATATGTGAAGTGTCGAAAAGCTCAGCCGGGGAGGCTTTATGAATAACATATTCATACAGAGCTCTGAGAGGGTGTACGCTCAGTCAGAGATTGTGAAATGAGCTTTCACGAATCCTAAAATATGAGTTTCAAATACATTCCTGAAGCCTTGTAAGAAACATGCAGGATCATGATTTTAAGATTTTAGCCTTTGCTGAAAATCCGCCATAAACAATTTGGTCAGAACTTTATGTTGTGTTTTTGTATACCCTTGCATTTCTTGCAAGCAAAATAGTCTAAATGGTGAAACAACAGAAGGTGAAATGGGGTTTTGATATAGCTAGATAGATGAATTCCTCGTAAGTTGTTGGGACTGGTACAAAAATTATGTTGTTTTGTTGTTGTCGTTTCCGATCATGTTGATGTATTGTTGTTCTTGCGGTTGAGATTGGCTCATTGAAATCTGATTATTCGTACATATAGTGAGAGATAGTAGGTGTGGAGGCATATAAGGTGTTGATATGATATGTGTACAACACTAATAAAAAATTGTTTGGATTTGAGTCCAAATTCAACCCATTTTGAGTGGGAAGCTAAGATTATATAGTGTGCGTGTGCAACTAATCCCGATACCGGGCGGATGCGTATAGTTGTCGTGAATGCCTTAAATCCAATATGAGTGTTTCTAAATAAATAAATTATCCCCTAGTAGTATTAGGGTGATTGGATAAGTAGATGTATGGAATGATTTAGAAACAATCAGTCATTTGATGTTTGCGGATGATTTATTCTTCTTTGGTGAGCACTCAAGAGTAAATATTGGTAATCTGAAGAAATAAATCTGCCCCTGTATGCTAGCCTCTCTGGTTAGCAAATTAATTATAACAAATCTTTAATTCACTTTAGTAGAGGAATTTTTGATTTGAAAAAACAAACAACAATTCAAGACCTTGGTGTTAGAGAAATGGTTGTGGATGATAAATATCTGGGAATCTGCCCTTTGAAGTCAGATTACAGGATTGTGACTTATGATTTCTTAATGGATAAGTTTGGTTCTAGATATTCAGGATGGAGGCAGCACTTTACTAATCATGCAGGCAGAACAGTTCTTTGGAAATCTACTCTTACTTCAATCCCGATTTTCTTTATGGGGTTTTTTTTTATTGCCAAAGGGGGTGACAAATCAAATAGACAAGATAATAAGGAATTTCTGGTGGGGGCACTCTGCTGATTCTAAGAAATTACACTTCTTCAACTGGCAGAAAGCTGGTCTTCAAAAAGATTTGGGAGGATTGGGAATACGAAGTGCGGAATTAATAAACATATCTCTTATTTGTAAGCTTGTATGGGGATTCTTAGAAGAAGAAGATGCTTTGTGGGCACAACTTTTATCAGCAAAGTACTTAAAAGATTCGAGTTTTTGGATGGCAGAAAAGAATGATAGAAGTTCAGCTATATGGAATAGTATGCTTGAAGTCATACCAATTCTGGAGAACAAAATATTCTGGCAAATTTCGAATGGGCAAAGTGTTAGAATTTGGGAGGATCCGTGGTTACCTAACCAGATGGATCACCTTATTTCAATGGATATGACGTTATCTTCAAACATTCAAAAGGTTTTTGACCTTATATGCACAGACTCTAACACTTGGAATTTGCCTCTTCTACAAGATAACTTTTTCTCTAGAAATTGTTCAACATATTACTTCTATATTTCTCAATCCTGCAGAGGAGGATATTCTTACTTGGTCATGCACTCCTTCAGGTAAATTTTCTTCAAAATCATGTTATCATATGCTCTCCAATGATATTCCGGTCTCTTCATCTTACAGTCAGTTTCCATGGAAGAAATTTTGGTCATAAATATTCTTTTTTTTATATGGAGAGTTCTAAATAGTGGAATTGCGGTCAAGATGAATATACATAGATTTAGCAGTAATTGTGATGTTGCTTGTTCTTTATGCAAAGAGAGTCAAGAAACAATTTTCCATCTTCTCTTTGATTGCCCTGTTACGAGAATGATTTTCAATAACCAGTCTCTGGTAATTGAAGTAAATTGGTTTAATGAAAATGTGAATGACATTATTCTAAGTTGGATGGAACAAGACATCGATTATAGCTTCACTCGCAGAGTCTGTGTTTTATGGAACATCTGGAAGATGAGGAATGATATGGTTTTCTTAGGGGTGAATTTTTCTGTAAACCTAATTCTCAAAAAAATCTCCCGTGATTTTAACCTCTGCATGGTTAATTGTTCTGATGACCCGGGCAGTGGGTTCTCAGATGTTGCAATGGATCCCACCGGATATTAACTATGTGAAGGTCAATACAGATGTTGCTTTTGTTCCGAATAAGGGTGCTGCAGGTGCAGTAGCACAAGATCATAGAGGAATCTATTTAGGCTGCGAAACAGCAATATTTGATGCTACCTCTACAGTTCAGGATGAAGCAATGGCGTGCAGATTAGGAGTATATTTGGCCAAAAGTTTATCTATGGATAAAGTAATTCTTGAAGGTGATGCGAAGAAGTTACTTCAGCAATCCTAGGAGAATCTCGTGATATTCCTTTGGGTATTCGTTCAATCATTCTGGAGATAAAACATGAAGCTTCTTTTTTCATTGATGTAAAGTTCCAATGTGTTCCAAAAGTTGTGAATCACCTGGCACATTCATTATGCCAGTTTGCTATGCATGATAAGGTAATCGATAGGTGGAATAATATTTTTCCACCATCGTGTATCTCTTCAAACCTCAATTTAATGAGGTAGTTTTAATAAGTTGCCTGGCTTTTTAAAGCCCGTCTTCCCTTTAAAAAAAAGAAAAAAAAAGAAATGATTTAGAAACAATCAACATGGTTGACACGTAAAGGGGGCATGCATTAGCTAAGGGCGTTTTTGTCCTGATTTTTTAGAACAGTTATATCACTGCTTCACCGCCACCACGATCAAGGAAGAAGATTTTGTTGTTTGAAAATTGAATTCGAGCGCAACCCATCATCCAATTCTGGACTGAAGTTTGTATCTCGCATAGGTAGGGGGTTCCTTCTCTTAAATTAAATTTTGTCCTTTCTCATTTCTTCTCTAATTTTATTTGAACGTATCTCTCCCGCTCATTGTTGTTGTCGCTAATGTCTTTATATTTCGATTCTCTGATATAATGAACAATATCATTTAACTCCATTAGTTCACATATGTATTTGGCAATTTGGGATGTTTTAATAATTATGAGTTTAGTCTTATGAAATTTTTTCCATGAACTTTCTTCCGGTACCCATGCTTTTGACGTCTTTGAAAAACAAAAAAATTGGTTTGAACTTATGAAATTTCTTTATTTTAAATTCTTACTTATGTAATTTTCGAATGTACAAACAATTTTATGAATAAAAAATGTTTTAATGTCATGCCAGTCCATTTTCCTTTACAAATGACGTCTTAGTTTGATTTTCTAAAAATTAGCCAATACGTGATTGTTAAGATGACTTAATGAACTATGTTTTTGGAACATGCAATGGGACCTGATTTCCTATCTTAACTTCTCATACAAATTTCATTTAAATCCAATGATGTATTCTTTTATTTGTTCCTAATCTCTTTTTCCAAATGAAACCAAAATTTTATAGTTAGTATCGATAAAGTCAATAAGCTTTGGTTTAGAAATGAAATGTTGTGATTTCTTTACATGGTTCTCTTTAATTCTATCTGACTTGTGGTCTCAACTAAATTTATTTTGGACTACCATGCCGTGGTGGTCAACTTGTACTTGATTAATTTCAATGTGTTACTGGCCAGTCCGTGAATTTGTTGTGTTTCCTATAGTTAATTGCTTGGGAAAATTGGAAAAATGCCGTAGTACGGGATGTAATGTTGGAAATCTGCCCAACATTAAAAATAGCTGGAAAAATGCCCCATTCCGTTAACATTGACATCCAACTCAGTTAAGTCACATGTGTAAGGCTACTATTACCACCAAAACCACCACCAAAACTGTTGTCGCCACCACCTGAACCTTAAACCCTATACCCTGAATCCGGAATCTTGAAACCTGAATTCTGAAGGGTGTATTTGTCTTTTTTTTCACGTGTATGGGCTCACACATGTGACTTAACTGTGTTTTTCATGGAAAATGGCATTTTTCCAAATTTTTAAATGTTGGGACAGATTTCCAACATTGCACCTATGAGACATTTTCTCAGTTTTCCATGATTTCATTTCGTACTTTCAGAATATATCTTCGATGATCTGATTTCAGAGTTACAGTTAACCTTGGAATCCACATATGTTTGTCGTAATCAACTTGTTAAGCATATTTGGAATTATTAGGCCCATAAGGGCATCCCATGACTATGGCTACCCACGGAAGACCGTGCGGGATGGTGGCTGATATCCTGACTATCCTAATATTATAGACCGATATTCTCACTATCCTAATATTAGAGACTGGTCCTCACAAGTAGCATATGTGAATTTCTTCACCATTGGTTGACAAGTATTTCACGATTTATCAAGCTTTATACGTATATGAATTTGGAGATGCTCGACTCCTTTAGATCAAAATATATTTTGATTGCTTTACCTTTGGCACATTATTTCGTAACCCCTACTGGGCTGTGGATCACCCTGTTTTGTTTTGTTTTCCCACAGAGTGTGAAGCGAGGTTGAGACAGTAATTTCGGGAAGAGCTTACAGGGAGGAGCTTACAGGGAGGAGCTTGAGCAAAAGTTGGCATTTTTGCTTGTCTAATAGGTATATCACGAGGTTATTTGGGGTAGTTTGATTCACTTGTAACGAAATCTATTTGAACACCAAATTGGGGGATACATGGATTAATTGGGGGATATCTGCCGACATGGTATTTTGTTGCTGCCGGCATGGTCGATGGATTGCCGGCATTGAAAATTCATGTCGGCAACTACAGTAAAATATCCCCCAATTGATTGTTCATCTATTTTCTTGTGGTTCCATTTCTGTAAAATGTTGTTTATGTGAACTGATGCTTTACGAAAATAATATATGATCTCCTTAATAATTATGTTGCTTTTAACTACTGTAGTTAACTAATTTTGTTTAAAATTGCTGGGTAGTCTAAGTTTGAATTGTGTACAATGCACTTAGAGCATCTCCAACAGAGGGTGAATTTTTTTTTTAGTGACACATATGATTTTAAACCCCCGTTTGGCATAAATTCATCTCCAACAGTAGGGTCCTACAAACTAGGAGGGACCAATTACTAAATATGAAGGTGTGCAAGAAAGTGTTATCTACACCTCCGGCTCCACATCCACGTCATATTTTTCACTATTTTTCTTAAAAAATTCTCTACCGTTGGAGATGTTTTGTGGATATGAGGTCCTATATTATTCTATGTGTAGACCCCATAAATAAAAGAACTAAATTAAAAGGCCACATAAATAAAAGGACTAAACTAAAAAACCACATAGGATTTTTTACACCTTCTGTTGGAGATGCTCTTAAGTCTTAAGTTTTACTATACGTAACTTTCATTACTCATTTCTATTCTTATCTCTGGACTTTTATTTAAACTAAGCTATAACTAGGTATGAAGTATTCAGTGTACTTAAAGATTTACAACTTTCATTATTCATTTCTATTCATCTCTGGCCTTCCATTTAAACTAAGTTATAACTAGGTGTGAACTATTCAGTGTACTTAAAGATTTACGTACTTACTCCTTTATGAAAATCCAATTTTGCAAATGTACTGTACTGTGAGTAAATGGTACATATAATCTCATCTAAATTGGTTTTTTTATGTTTATTTTAAGCCTTTTTGCTATACCTCATAAAACGGGTGTCCAAGCTACAATGAGAATTCCATTTACAAATCATGGTTGCTTAATTTCTGAAATGAATATATTTTGTATTTTAGCATTTCCTTAATTTTCTTATTTACATTTCGAGTGACGTATCGGGAATTTGGCCCTGAATATTGGATTGAAAATCAACTCAGTAGAAAGGAAATTTTCCAGTCCGTCACAATATGGGTTGGTGTTGTTTTTCGAGTCTCTCGCCAGGTGTGACAAAAACAGTTTCCATTCAAACAAATAGTATTGTGTAGATTCTGGATGTGAATTTTAGGAGGGACAGATGTTGTGGTTTATGATGTTTCCGTGGTGGAGAAGTTTGAAGGTTGCTAATCCTCCTTGATCGACTTTCTATAAAAAAAAAGTCTGATATTTTTTGGGGCAATATGTGGTTGTTGTTGTTGGTGGTGGTGGTGGTGGCGGCGGATGTTGTTGGTTATGATGGATTTTTTATAATTATCACATCCATCCTAGATTTTCAATACGAGGATATAAATTTGTAGTTATTAGTCACTTCCTACTTTGCATGTGATTCTCTTTTTGAAAAGACGAGGGTACCCAAATACACCACAATCTTTTTATTTCAACCTATAAGTCCTCTTACCAAGTGTGATCGTTTATGGACAAAGTCGAGACAATACAACAACTTCGGTATTCACACTTTTTCGTCTATGGATACGAGATCGAGACAATACGACAAACAAAATGTGATACTAGATAATAGGTTCGGACTTAACCAAACTCTATAGGATCACTATCAAGTATAACGGAGTTAACGTAAGTGCAATTTACTTTAATTATAATAAAACAATTATAATGCGGAAAGATAAAGTAAATGACACAGCAAGATTTTGTTAACGAGGAAACTGCAAATGCAGAAAAACCCCGGACCTAGTCCAGAATTAAATATTCTCAGAATTAAGCCGTTATACAAAATATAAACCAACTTCGTATAGTTGAAACCAAGCAACTACCCCTAGTTCACTTAGTTTCCTTAGTATCTCTGCGCTTCCGACTTCAAGAGTCACGCACTGGTACAATTCCTTTTGATCGTATTCCAAACAGCAAAAGAACAACGAATCTATTTGGTAACAACTCTATTGATTCTTTAAGATAAAGATATCTTAAGTCATACGCAAATGCTCTTCTGTTTAATCTTATAAACTCCTTTGCCTGGTTAGATCAATCTAACTTTAACTATCGAAATAGTCAAGTCAAGATTCGCAATCAATCAATATAGATCTCAAAGAGAAACTATAAAGCGATGCCCATCTCACGTAACTAATCAATCGAGTAAATATGATTCTAGTTGGATCCCATCCGATCAAGGTTTGTGCACACAACGAGATAGGAAAACCAATAAGAAATCTTCTTCGTCTTCAAATCTTATTTAATCTTCAAATAACCTGCACAACGCCACTTGAATCTCTTGTGATCAATCACGCACAGAACGGAGTCTATTAACAATGGATTATCACAAGATGTCTTTATATCTAACAACAGTTCTAAAGATCCCGTCGATACTTCGATCTAGTTTGAGTGAATCTTATATCAGAAGAGAAGATTCTCAAGAATAAACAAACGAGGTGCAATCAAAGTTTCAACAACCGTTAGTCAATCAAATCAATCGAAAACTAATAACACTGAAATTATCTGGTTTCCCACCAATGGTACTCGTAGAGCTTCTTGATCCCACAGAAGTCTTTAACAAGCGGTCGTAAGAGATTTCACCTAATTAGGATACTTTCCTCTCCGATTAGACGGCTCCACCAGAAACAACAAGAAATGAAGTTTTCCTGGCTCTTAGGATAGTTTGCTAGAAATGCTAACTTAGGTATTTATAGACCAAGGATGTTTGGACATCAAGGAATTTCCAAAACCGAAAATATTCTCAAGATTTGCAATGAATGGCAAAATTCGGTTTTCCTAATTCCAATAAATGCTTGTCCAATATTTCCGAAATCTCTCAATAGAAAATCTCCAATTAGTAAATGCACATTACTAATTTTTATTCTCTGGATATATGCATTTAATTGCTGGTAATTAAAGCATATAAAACCAAAAACCTTAATTAAAAGATTCTTAATTTATCTCGGCACATGATCTCCTTGAGTACTAAGGAATATCTTTGAACAATAACTGATAAGAGTTACTGTACGTGTTCAAAGTATGTTGACATCTTTTCAGTGTAAATCCTTATTTCATATTTACATGGATTTACATTCTTGGAATCGGTTATACCACACTTCCAAACAAGTTTAGAATTGGTTAACATGTATTCCAAGACTTCTATGTGATTGATCAAATACTAAATCACATACAAGGGTTCAATCGGTTCTACCAATCACTAGATCGGTTATACCTTAATATGGAAATACTTGTGATCGGTCACACCAGTCACTAGGATCGGTTACACTAGTTACAAGGATCGGTTCCATCTACACATGGTATTGCTTGTGATCGGTCACACCAGTTACTAGGACCGGTTACACCGGTTACCAATTACAAGGATAGATTACGCAACGCTCGTGATCGGTCACACCAATTACTAGGATCGGTCACACCAATTACCAGGTTCGATCTTACCAACACATGGTGATTACTTGGGATCGGTTACACTAATTAATAAAAACCAGTCATACCAAATCATAAGTCAGGCATTGTGATTAGTTATACCAAGATACATAACATAGTTAAGATCGGTTCTACCATCTCACACATATTGGTCATCCAAATATTTTCAATGAATAGCTGGACCAATAAGCCTAATGATTTCCCTTTTGATTCACGAAACAAGTTCATGAATGTACTTCCTTTAAAAAAATATAAAACATTGTTTCCTTGGATGAAATATTTACCATAACCAATTCACATAATCATAACAGTATATACAAGATTATGTCGATTTCATATCTACGAAGTTCAAAAGATAAACGTTATACTTCGTATTCTAATTCTCTAATACTATGATCATACAATTATGACCATGTCACATCACTAGAGTATTATACAATATGTACAGTATATACAGCTTCGCAGTTATGTTTTCAATATAGCACGACTTGAAAGATACGTTAGGAATGAAACAGTTCAAGTCAATATTACTAACCTCAAGTGGAAGGATGATGTCTTCGTTGTAGTTCTCTACTTCTTCATATTCTTCAGGTCTTCGGAGTAATACTTGTATGTCTCAACATTCCTAGACTTTCCAGTCTAACCTAAACGAAGTTGACTCTAGTATTTAATCAAGCGACTTTAGATGAGTTTTGATACATTAAAATATGACAACCAAACTTGACATACCAACGCTTGGTGAGTTCAACCGATCTATGCTCTAACAATCTCCCCCTTTGTCAATTTTAGTGACAAAACTCTTATTATATATGGATAAATAAATTACAAAAGAATTCATTTTACATACGCTTGATTCCAAGTTTCAACAGCACAATAACCTGCATATATTCAATCAATAAATGTCGTTGTTGACATTTAAATAACAAAAGATTTTACTCCCCCTAAAGGTAAGCTAGTTAAATATTCAATCCGAACAACTTTGTTATTCCCCTTTTTTGTAGTCAGAATACTACAACAACAATATGATATGTTTCTCCCCCTTAGTCAATGCTTTACTCTTTCGTTAGATATAACGTTAAGCACAATTGTTCTTTCCTTAGTGATTGCAAATCACTTGTTTACTCCATATATTTCTCCCACTTTTTGTCATAAAATGACAAAGGTTCGAGCAAATAAAGGACAAATCGAAAGGACCTTACAAATCTAAAATACTTGTAAAAAACCTATAAGAGTTAAGCACGAAGGTTTCACATACCACTTTAGATAAACAATATTAAAACCGAAACTACAAGTAATTTAGTTTTAATATGTTATCAAGGAAACAATTGCCCGAAGCAATTTTCCCTAATAGTTTAACAAATCGACTAAGAAACTTAATTCCCTTGTTAAACCGATTGCGTATACACAACCGCTTGTTTCGATAAGACTAAAATAAAGATCAGAATTTACTTTATTTCTTTCATCAGGATCTAATTATTCAGACAATAACTTATGTTAAAGCACTGCTAAGTCGAACTCGCAAATGTTGCTATCTCAAGCTTGTTATCAAGTTTAGTTGCCAAAACTATAAGTCTTGATTTCTAGTCTACTTATAGCTAAGTCTCGGATTAGGATAGAAAGTGTAGTTGAGCATTAGACTTCACGGCATTCATTGATCAAAGATGAAGAACTACTAAGGGGAGCTTGTGGACCTTCATCAACAAAAGGTATGTGGAGACTTGAACTCATCTATCACTCAAAAGTCTATCTACTCTATCTCCTATTTGATACAAAAGTCGTATAGCAATATAGAATTCAGTTATACACATTTGATATTTCGAGCTGAGTTTAACTCGCTTACATATTTCTCGAAATATGTGTTGGTAAGCTTTCGTTTTAACCAAGTTTATATTATATTCTTGACGAAAGTCAAAAGAAATGTGAAAATCGCCTGGTAACTGTTGATGGTGGTTTTTAGTTTATGGCGAAAACTGTAAACGTCTCTACCTAACCTGGCATCAGAAGTAGTAGACCTTGATATGTCTATATTCCGCAAGGAATTTGAAGAATATATCAAAATCTGATGAGTGCCTATGCCGCTCCTCATATTGTATTGAAACTCAAGTTCCTAGATGAATTGTTCACTAGTGTAGAGCCTAATGAGTATTTAAGCTCCTAGTTGCATTATTCACTAATGAAACGGAGCCATTTAAAAGTGATGAGTGCCTATGCCACTTTACTTACATATGTATTGAGTAATTCAGTATACTGATATATGAAATTTATCCAGAATAGTATCGATGCATGTAGCAACAATCCCAAATATTCTGTAAATTTTATTAACATCTCTCCTGCATTATTTACTAATGCATGGCTTGCCGAGTATTTATTCTATGTTATGTACCCCAATTGAACTCTTGATATTGACATGATATGACAATTAATGTTCGCTCACAGCGAGTAGCATAAATTTCCTGAAGTGTCAGGATTAAGATGTGCATGGAAGTACTCAATCAGAGGCACACAAGTTACGCTACCCTCTGACATAAACTTAGTGATTTTTGCATCAATGCGTAAAATTCACCAAAATTGATTGATTTTGTGGCATCTCGCAAAATTCAATTTTCAAACCTAATTTTATGAATTTATAAAAATTAGGTTTTTGCGGCCTGCGCAATATCTCGAACCCTATTGTTCGAGACCAAACCTATGCAAACTAGGAAGTTGATCCACCATGAAGCTATTAGGAGCAAATCCTACCAAAAGTCGAAAAACAAGAAATAAAAGGGAAAATGCGACAAGGGAGGAAAACATCCAAAGGGGAGCGGCCGCGCCACTTGGCCGGCCGGTTGCCCTAGTTTGCACCGCCTATCACCAACCGGCCATGCCCCATGTTGCTGGCCGCCAGTCCTTCTTTCCCATCGACTAATCAAATTGCTCCAAAGCCGCAGCCTGCACTTTAATTAAAGATGGTTGTCTTTCAGCCCCTCTTTCCCATCATCCAATAAAATCGCTCCAAATACGCAGCTTACACTTTTAATTAAAGGTGGACGGCAGTCCGTCTTTGGCTTTGACCAATCATATCTCTTCAACTTGGTCAGACGGTATCCAAAAGGTCACCAAAGATTGGACAAACATCTGGGAGCATTTGGTAAACAATTTGAGTATGAGCTACATTCCAAAAGTTTCGTATGGATGTCTAGTATAACATACTAAAGAATCACATCAATCGGATTAACGAGCTAAAAGATATAGCTTAAAAGGTGAGCTAGGTCATAGCTGAAAACTGACAGAATTCCCCCTGAATTCTTCCTGAGTTTTTACCGTCGGGCTGTTTTCACCTCCTAAACGAGCTCAAAACCTAAATATTCTCTCGTAAGAAGATAGAAAATTCTTTTATGATTAGAATGGAGGGTAGGATCATCAAAATCCGAGTTTGTGTGAGAATTCTACAGCAGTTTTAGTGAGGGTCTCACATCTGAATTTTCAGATTACGAAATTTCACGAATTAACACAAACTTCTGCAAATCATCTCAGCCATCCAACTTGGCTAACCAATTTAACCGGTTTAGATTTAATTTGGGCCAACCAATAGGATGTCAAAATGGCTACCAGCCATCATTCTCCTATAGGGACCGACCACCACATCTTTAATGTAAATGGATAGCTCCTGGCAGCTGCTCAAATATGACCGCTCGCCGCTGATGAAATTTTAGATAGTGGTAAGAAATGAGGTTGTCGTTCACTCG
>JAJJMB010002340.1:0-17328 GCA_023531105.1 Papaver atlanticum | reverse complement strand
CAATTATCTAGTTTCCCACCAACGGTACTCGTAGAGCTTCTTGATCCCACAGAAGTCTTTAAACGAGCGGTCGTAAGAGATTTCGCCTAATTAGGGTACTTTCCTCGCCGAATAGACGGCTCCACCAGTAACAACACAACAAGGTAGTTTTGCTGGCTCTTAGGATAGTTTGCTCGAAATGCAAACTTGGGTATTTATAGACCAAGGAAGTTTGGACACCAAGGAATTTCCAAAACCGAAATATTCTTAAGATATGCAATATATTCCCAAATCGGTTTTCATAATTCCTGGAAATACTCTGTGTTGGAATTTTGAATAGAAATATGAGTTAGTTAGTTAGTTAGTGTGAATGGATGTGTCCACTCACTTAAACCTTTTCAATATGATGTGTCTTATCCCAAGGGATGTGACTCTCCATTAAGGGTTGTGACTCTTCATGAAAGGATTTCTCCAAGAGTCACTTCTAAACCTATATAAACCCCACATATTCTCCATTGCAATATATGTGTTTTTAGAGTAGTAAACTAGTACTAGAAATTTTAGAGTTTGCATGTTGTCTTCAAGAGTTAAAGAAGAGTTTGTGCTACATCTATTCGCGTTCGCTGTTCGGTGTTATCGAAGTGCTGCGAAAAACATCGAGGTATTGTTGAATGTTGGAGACATGTGCCGCTAAACCTGTAACATCATTATATACAGGGCATCAAATGCCTTAAGCAAAGAGATTACTTACCTCAATACACCGAAGTAAGTTTGTTTAAGTTTTGTGATTGATCATCTTTTTCTATCCCTCTTTTCTTGTTTTGTTGTTGGTATTACGAAACGTAATACATGTTACAAAGTGTTGTAACGGATCGGTGGATAATACACGAGTTGTATTATTGGAGAATCGGTAACGAAGATAATTATCCAACAATCTTAAGACAATTGATATTATCTTTGTTACTGATTACGTGTTTAGTCTCTTAAACATTGAACCACGATCTGAATTTCGATTTTGGTCAAAAGACATAACAGATTATGGTTCCTGCTTTTTGAATTCAAAAACAGACCTCATCTGTTGGATCAAAAATGTCTCGGGTATGAGACATACGTTGCTTGGAAGGCTTGGGCATGGGCCTAGCCTGTCAGAGGGGCGAATCTAAGATAGATTTACTCATCGTAGTACAAGAATTAGAGCATGGAAGGCTGTTGTAGAGAACTACAAAAACTTACCTAATGTTTTTGGAAGTTTTCTCTTTATTTCCTTCGCATAGGCATCTCTTCAGAATAACTTCCTAAAGTATGGGAAACACGGCTTTGAGATGTCTTGTAGTACATCAAAGGGTGAATGACGGTTAAGTGCTCATGGTTTTGATTGACGGTTCTAATTATTTTTTTTGAAAATTGGAAAACCGAAGTTGTGCATTGGGATCTCTTCTCAAAACCCAGTTTTGAATCTCCCATTCTATTTATTTGGTGTTTGACAATGTTGTACAGATTTTGGTAGATCACCCAACTGGAGAGGAGTTTTGATAAATCCTTTTAACGGTGAATACAAGACATTCTTATGATTGTGCACACAAAATTTTAGAATTTTTGGAGCAGTGGAAGTATGTTTACAACATTCAGAAAGCTGTGTCTCATTTCTGCGAAATTGTTGAAGAGCAAGAAATCAGTTCTAGCCCAGAATGATTTTCAATATTTTTTGGTTGCTCTTTTGATTTTGTGGTAAGAAATGAAAGTTATTGACCGGGATTTTGTCTTGATTACACTTTTTAATCTCCATTTGGGGTAGAGATGCAAAAGATAAATCAAGTCTAAAATTATTGTGCTTTCTGTTTAAAGAGGCGTATCAAAAGGCATTAGTAGAGACCGAAGGGTGTTTGACCGCTGGTACTAATGGTCCATAGAGTCTATACGGTGAACAACCAAAAGTTGTGGTCTTGCATTGTAGATTTCAGTTACATATGGCGCTCACGACTTTCCGATTCACAATAATGCTGATTTGAAACGGAAGATGTAATCTTTCCGTGAGCCCGGATTTGCCAATCTATCAGTATTGGTGATGGTGATACAATATGAACTCAACAAATGGACAGATCACTATGGAAACTATTTTTTATGAAAATGGTTAATAAGTGATTTCATTTGACGCCTGTGAGTGTGGTTGTGACAAGCCAATGACGTGTATGGGTATGTACTACTATGTACGCTTTCTGGAGTATGTCTACAGTGCTATAATGTTGTTTCATGATTGATCTAGTTTTTACTTGATCATGTATTAGTTACTCCTTTGATCGAATTTCAAGATCATAAATCCTGAATCCATTTCATTGTTTTCATGATTATTAGAGATATTTATGAAAGGGAATGGAGTAGAAGGCTTATGTCACTAGGAAATTCTTTCAAGTGTATTGGAGTATTTTTAACGGTACTAGGGTCCACTGATGATCTATGATGCCATTGGAGTGGATGACTGGTTACAATTGACTGGCATCATTTTCTACGGAAAAGAGAGTATGAACAGATAATTCTTGTGCCATTAATTTGTGTTGGTACTGTTACCATATTAGTACAAAGATTTGGTGTTTAAATGCCATGGTATCCTTTTAAGAGCAGTTCCGTTGTTGGATAGTTTTCCATAAATGAGAGTTCTACTATGGTAAAAAGGGGTCTGAGTATAATGGTTAACGATCTATTGTTCATGAGGAACATTGAGAATCAATTCCTTTTTACAACAGTAGCAATGGTCATGACTCAGAAAATGGTCGTGAGGGAAAAGGCCAAAAGGGTACGTATGCATCCATTTCATTGATGTTTCATGACACTGGATGATAGTCATGAAATGTGGGTGGAAATGGAATGAGACTTATCGTTTAAGTATACCTGATTTGGTATGTGTATATCCAAACAGATCGGACTTATCCAGTCTCCGGATTGTCAAGGAAATTTAATGGCAATTGAATTTTGGATTACTGACCAGAAATTCATATTCATTAGGGTCTTAATGAATGCATTTTTTGGAGATCAGTTGGTCAAAAGGTTTGATGTGCGCCAATTTCCACTTCTGTTAGTTGATTTGGATCAAGCTAAAGGTATAAGTGGGTCCTATAATTGGACGGACTGATTACTAATCAATTAATGTGATCGTTTGAAAAATGACGAAGGAGTTTGATGCACGTATTGGCAAAACTTTGGAAATTTTAAATTTTGAGTTTAGTGCTAGAATGCATCACATATGAATTTTTCTGGTATATATACCTTCAAAGTGTGGGGGTACGTTGTTTAGATGAACATATCTCGTAGCCAGTTACCCAACGAGAAATCCTTTTGTGAATTATGGAAAAGGATAAGAAAGTCTGTTAGTATATTCATGAAATGTGGGGTCTCTCGAAACCGTTTTAATTTGCCAGTACAATCACAGAAACGATCTACATGTACAGGAGCTGTGATGTAGTGTCTTGAAAGGAGAGGGCAGTGCAAAGTGTACGGTGTACGAGATTGAAGTATGGATGACAACTGAGACTTGACGTTGGCACCGATTGTGATAAGGCATAATGAAATCTCCATGTTTCAAATTATGCTTCAACCCCTCTGTAATTTTGGTCTTTAAGAATGATATTGTTCAGGAAGGAAGAACTAAGATCATTAAAAGAAATGATGATTATTTCGAATCATAGTGGTATACCCTCGGATTTGTGGGGGTTACTTGGTTTGAAGGAAGCATATCTTCTGTTCGTTGTAATTTTGGAAAGAATGAAAATCTTTCATAAATTAGACAAAATGTGGGGGTGCCAACAACTAGTACAATGGTTCACTGGTGATCAAGGTAAGTGATCTTGAGACACAAAGATCAGTGTATCTGGTTAATTGTACTAGACTACAATGGTTGACTGGTGGTCAGTAAGTGGTAATTTAAAATCATCAACCGGAAACTATGTGTTTTATTGCAAATGGAATGTGTTAGTAAGGAAATCATTTAAATAAATGTTGACAGTGAGATCAACCTTGGACTCCGAAGCTTTGGAAGCAAAGTCGGAGAAGAAGTAGAGCGACTTCGGAATTTCCTTGATATATACTTAAGGCCAAAGTATATGCATATTGAGAAAAACACATAGTTTGAGATTATGGTATGCCTCGATAAATAGATCGACGATATAGTACCATAAAGCAATTGCTCTCAAATGTGCGCATCTAAAAGAAATAGTGTATGTGAATTGTATCAAGCCGGCAAATGATACGAATTCTAGAGAGCGTATAATTGCGTCATCGAGGGAAATGGGATAGCCTATATAGAGTAGTATTTATAGCGGACACCCAACCTAGCGATTGGATATCCCATGGTTATCTAGGTTCAAAAGGGACAACCAAGTTATAAATTTATACTCACCGAAAACACTGTGAGAGTTTACTCTCTTTCCCATTTCTATGATGAAACAGTGTTGCCTGTAAAGTGAGAGGTTGAGAATTTCTCTTAATGATTCATATGGATTAGTTTGACTAAGAAAAGTATGGCAAGATACTTTCAAATAGGAGATCACCTATATGAGTGAGAAGTGGGGCCGCTTCTATGATAACTATAAGGCTAAGTTAATCTAGAGCACTCATGAAAAACCAACATCGTTCAGGGCCGAAATGAACACAACCGAGAACCAGATATGTAAGGAAATAAACTGTGATATCTATTGCATCGGTTTACATCATAAAGTTGGGCAGTTCAAGACATCGCGTTCACTGAACAACTAGTAAACCCGGTAAGTATTCACTACGGAAGATTCAAAGCCAAAAGATATCTCTCCCGATGCAGTGATGTTCCGCACACAAACTCTTTCTAGTGTCTGCATTAAATTTGCATGGATTTCTATTCAATGTGGGGGATTGTTGGAATTTTGAATAGAAATATGAGTTAGTTAGTTAGTTAGTGTGAATGGATGTGTCCACTCACTTAAACCTTTTCAATATGATGTGTCTTATCCCAAGGGATGTGACTCTCCACTAAGGGTTGTGACTCTTCATGAAAGGATTTCTCCAAGAGTCACTTCTAAACCTATATAAATCCCACATATTCTCCATTACAATATACGTGTTTTTAGAGTAATAAACTAGTACTATAAATTTTAAAGTTTGCATGTTGTCTTCAAGAGTTAAAGAAGAGTTTGTGCTACATCTATTCACGTTCACTGTTCGGTGTTATCGAAGTGCTGCGAAAAACATCGAGGTATTGTTGAATGTTGGAGACATATGCCGCTAAACCTGTAACAGCATTATATACAGGGAATCAAATGTCTTAAGCAAAGAGATTACTCGCCTCAATACACCGAAGTAAGTTTGTTTAAGTTTTGTGATTGATCATCTTTTTCTATCTTTCTTTTCTTATTTTGTTGTTGGTATTACGAAACGTAATACATGTTACAAAGAGTTGTAACGGATCGGTGGATAATACACGAGTTGTATTATTGGAGAATCGGTAACGAAGATAATTATCCAACACGCTGTCCAAATATAACCGAAATCCTACTAGAAAATCTCCAATTAGTAAATGCACATTACCAATTTTTATTTTCCAGAGATATGCATTTTAATTGCTGGTAATTAAAAGCATAGAAAATTAACAACCTTAATTAAAAGATTTTCAACTTATTTCGGTCTGGGATATCCTTGAGTTATTAAGGAATATCTTTGAACAATAAAAGATAAGAATTACTGAACATGTTCAAAGTATGTCGACATCTTATTTCTTTGTAAATCCTTTTTCATATTTACAATCTTGGAACCGATTATACCACACTTCTAAACAAGTTTAGAACTGGTTCATCTGATTTTCAAGAACTATGTGATTGATCATATCAATACACTAATCATGGGTTTACGTAACTACTAAACACAAGGATCGGTTATACCTTAATATGGTTACTAGGACCGGTTACATCAGTTACCAGGATAGGTTACATCAATTACCAGGACCGGTTACCATATTCTCATGGTATTACTTGTGATCGGTCACACCAGTTACCAGGATCGGTTACACCAATTACCAGGACCGGTTCCACTAATTACAAGGATCGATTACACATTCTTTTGTGATCGGTCACAACAATTACTAGGATCGGTTACACCAATTACTAGGATCGATCACACCAATTACAAATATCGATCATACCATCTTACGTGATTACTTAGGATCGGTTACACTAATAAAAGTCATACCAATACATAAGTCAGGCACTGTGACTAGTTTTACCAAGATATATAACAAGTTATGATCGGTTCTACTAACTCACACATATTGGTAATCCAAAGATATGCAATGAATAACAATACCAATAAACCTAGCGATTTCCCTTTCGATTCATAAAACAAGTTCATGAATGTACTTCCTTTAAAAGATTGCTAGAGATTTAATCGAGAAATTTTATGAAATTGCTAGAGATTATTATGGGAGAAGAGATTAATTCTAACTTTAGTAATTCTGTTACTTACTTTATCTGTTAAACTTCTTATGTTGATCTACTTTTAAAACCTTTACTTTAATGGTTGTAATAACTCTTATGTTTAGCCTTGAATGATTTTATCTTTCAATTAAATTGCTACATATGTTAGATCCATAAGAAGTACATATAATTGTGGTCAAAAGTTAAGTCATTCATAGGTCAATATGCATGTATTGATAAAAGATTGAATGAACTTTTGACAAACAAAAGATAAACTTATTATGTCATTATGCAAATATTGATGGAAGATAGGATGAGATTTTGTTTACAAAGATTAAGTATATTATATGTCATTGTGCAAATGATGATGTTGTGTAATAATACTATGACACTGTGTAACAATGATTGAGAACTTTTGTTTTATCATTTTTATGGATACGGATCTTAAACAACGGTGATGCTACATTGAATATCTTTAGAATCATTGGAGTACTTGGAAGTGACGAAGATTTCGAGTAATGTTGAAGAACCAAGGAGATCATGCATGTGGAAGAGAAGCTGCAAAGTTTATTTATTTTGTATTCCATATGTATTGATAGTTTTGTCACTAAAATTGACAAAGGGGGAGATTGTTAGAGCACTGCTCGGTCGAACTCGCAAGCGTTGCTATCTCAAGCTTGTTTGTCAAGTTTAGTTGCCAAAACTATAAGTCTTATAGCTAAGTCTCGGACTAGGATAGAAAGTGTAGTTGATCTCTAGACTCCACGGCGTTCATCATACAAAGACAAAGAACTACTCAAGGAACTGGTGGAACTTCATCGACAAAAAGGTATGTGGAGACTTGAACTTATCTATCACTCAAAATTCTATCTACTCCATCTCCTATCTTGAGACAAAAGTCGTATTGCTATATAGACTTCGATCATACACATTTGCTATTTCGAGCCGAGTTTATCTCGCTTATCTTCTTCTCGAATATGTGTTGGTAAACTTTTGCTTTGGCCAAGTTCATCTTTACTCGTGACGAAAGTCATGTTAATTGTTTCAATCTCTTGAAAATCGCCTTGATGAAAAATAGTGTGTGAATAACCACTATATATAACATCCTCTAAGAATGTTTCAATGATTGAAATGAGAGTTTAGAATATATAACCTTGAATGGATATAAACAATGTATGTGAACTCATACTTGTGTAAGTACAAAATCCTTGAACCAAAGTATGCGTACTTTGCTGTTTAGGATAACCAGATCTAAGTCCTCGTACCTGTACACGTACTCTTGGAAGTTCACATCCCGTGAATTTCTGCTGGAGTTTGTGAACTGAAAACAAGCTCAGACCGAGTACTTAAGTATGCGTACCCGTATGCGTGTTATTTTCTAAAAACGGTTTATTCGTGAACTAAGACATTTATAAATTAAGGAATGCATATTTGCAAACCGTGGCTATAATGTTCATGAATCGATTCGAGTGAATCAAAATCGTTTTTGCTTCGATTGTGTCTTGTATACTTCTATGAGATCTAAGCAATTGAACAACTCTCTAACTAGTTCATTTGAGTCACTTGAACTAGTTATGGTGAAGATGAATAAGGTTGATATGAAAGTGCTCATATGGCTAACCATTGGTTAACTATTGTTGAACCAACTAGGTGTACACGTTTAGGTACGGTTACACAAACCTAAATGAATATGCATTTCATTTGTGTATGAAAAGCTAAATTCGATCTAACGGTTGAAAGATATTAGCTTGAATCTAATCAGGTTTTCATCTAACGATGAATATTGAATGCTTTGTTACCAAGGTAACTTAGATTGCAAACCCTGATTTGGAGACTATATAAAGGAGAACTCTGGCAACTGGGAAACCTAATCCCCACACCTCCTGTGTGATACTAGTTGTATAAGCTAGAGTCAATTATACTTTAACCTTAGGTTTCTATCGAGACTGTAAGGACCCTCAAGCTCGTCAACGCTATTCGACCAGTCAAGAGACGATTTAGCCGATAATGACTCAATTAGTTAATATAGATTTTGATTAATAGAAATTAATCTAACAACGATCTAGATATGAAACTAGTATCATTAGATAGGTCTCGAAAAGTTACATTGAATGGACTACTCGAACATGTCAATCGGACACCGGACGAAGATGTAATCATCAGATACGTACGAAGGACAAAATAGTATTTTTGCACTTAGACCGCCTCGGCTGCCCTTAACCAATCGTGCGGGTGTATCATCAATTTTCCCTTGTTTTTATCCAAATCGCGTCAAAGAGAAATTCTTATTCTCTTTTCTTTTCTCTCTTTCATCATCATCTTCTTCTTCTTCTTCTCTGGCGATTCAGGGATGAAATCTCTGCTGAGAAAACCTTACATAAAATTAGTGAAACCAATCAATCGAGTGTGGTGTTGATGAGTTCATAGTTTGGGTTTGGTTAGAATCCTCGATTGAGTTGAAGAGAATTATTTATGTGAAAGTTAGGGTTTGAGTTTGATGTTGAGTTTATTTTGAAATTGATAAGTTAATCGGGATGTTAACAGTTGAAGATCAAAGGGTTGTTGCTAGATTGACGTTGTAGTGTTGTTTTTGAAGAAGAATTGAGATGTAACGAAACTATGAAGAAATTAGGGTTCCTGAAATGATTTTGAGATTCAATTAAGGGTAAATAAGAAGGAATTACAAGAGGGGTTTGCTAGATTGGAAGACTTTGATTCATTTTTTGAGTTTGAATTAGAGAATAGAAGATTTAAGAATTGAGTTAGGGTTTTGTTAAGAACTGATGATGATGGATTGAAGAGAATTGGAAACTAGGGTTCTGTGATTTGGAGTTGATAGAGGGTTTGTGTGAAGTTAAGGATGGATGTAAGCAATTGAAGATGTGTTTTGTCTATTTAAAACAAAAGAGAAGATTTATTATTTGAATTTCAATTCACGGTGATGGATTGGGGAACTAAGATTTCATCACAAGAACTCAGAGAATTAATAATTTGAAGAAGAAATTGATGTTCTAGGATGATGAGTTGAGATGGGTAATGAGTGGTTGAAGAATTTCAAGTGCAGTTACATATGAAGTTAAGTATCATAAGATGAAATCGATGATGATGATTGATTAGATAGGGTTCCTCGGAGAATTGATTTGGAGTTCGATTGAGCGACGATCAAGAAGAATTAAGGACTGGGTTTGATTAATTTAGGAAAGGGTTGGAGTTAACTAGTTATTGTGGAGCTGTTATGAGGTAATTGATCTTCTCTGTGCTTTTAGTTAAGTTATTCATTTCAATTGTTGATTTTATGAAATGGTTGTTAAGCTAAGAATTGAAATGATTAGGGTGAAGGTGTTATGGAGCTGTGGTATATAGTTTAGTCTTATGTTGAACTGCAGGGAAAAGGAAGTGGATGTTATTGTTGAATCTTATGTTGATTGAAGTTCTTTTGAATGGTTGTTTGTGGAGTTAAGAAGTAGTGGTGTTGTTATGAAGTGATTATGTTTTGGTGGTAGTGGTGAAGCTGTAGAGGCTATGATCGGTGGTGATAACTGTTGCAAGAGGAAGAACAATTTGGGGTTGTGTTGTGTGAATTGAGATATAGGTTGAGACTTGAGATGATGGTGTGCCTGTGTATGAAATTGTAGGTATTATGGGTTGTCTTCCTGTGTGACTGTATTGAACTGAGATGAAGCAATTCTTGGACTAGTTGCAGCTGTTAGAGTGTGGATGTGCAATTAAGAAGGGTAAGAATGGGATACAGAGAAGATGTTTGGTAGTGGTGCTTGTATGGTTATATAGGTAGTGGTTTCCTGTGATGACTTGAACTGAATTTTGCTGGTAGTGATATTTTGATAAGTTCAGAGTTTAACAGGGGCTGGTAGACTTGAACTGGTAGTGCCGATATAATGAGTAGAGTGATTATAGCCCTGGAATTGTGGTGGCAAGGCTTGCAACTTCTGGTTGCAGGTAAGCTAAGTTTATATTTGTATATCAATTTTGAAAAATGTCATGGAATGAATGTTGATATGGAGATATGCATTATAGTTGTGAATTGCTAGAACTGAATTGATAAAGGTGATGATAATGTATAAAGAATGAGGGTGTAATAGAAACAGTGGCTTGTGCCATTAAATTGGTATGAATCATTCAGTTTAGGTGAATCAAATTGATGTGCCTGAATCAGTCTTGTAGACTGAGTTAACTCACTGAGTTGCCTAATTGACTCAGTTGACTATTTGACTGTTTACCAGACTTTGATTTCTTTGACTAGTTGGACTTTGACTTAACCTTGACCTTTGATTATCAGTTTGACCGTTAGTTGACTCAGATGGATTGGACCTTAGTTTAACGTGCTGGTTTAGTGGACTTGGGCTTTGAACCGTTAAATAGAATTGTATGATTGTATGAGCTATTTTGGCTAGATTCTTAGAGTTCTTGTGTGATTAACAGTTAGTCTTTATTAACCACGATCGATTCAAAGGATGAACCAGTGGATCGTGGACCTCGAGGGAGGCGTGGCTTGTCATCAAAAGAGGTGGGAATTTACATTTAACTTTTTTGTGACCATTGTTGTTTTCTTTTACAAAAGTTTACGTTTATTAAACTCATGCATCGTTTGGTTACGCTTTCCCTGCATTGTTTAATTTAAATTTTGACTGTTATGTTGGTTCATTTAATCTTTCCGATTGTTTGTTCTATTTTCCGGAAGTTGTTTTGTCACTATGAATTGTTGGGAAAGGAAGATTCCCATTTGTGGTTTATAGGATACGCTCCTTCATTTATATTTCATGCATCTTGGTGTGTAATTGTCACCAACTTTATCTAGGTGTGTAATTGTCACCAATATTACGGGTGTGCACAGTCACCCACAGACTATCTAGGTGTGTAATTGTCACCAATATTACGGTGTGTAAATGTCACCACAGAAACAATGGTTTGGTGTGTAATTGTCACCAATCCTACGGTGTGTAAATGTCACCACAGAAATAATAATTTGCAAGAAGGAGTTAGTTCCATATACGTGTGGTTTAATTTAGTGAGTTGGTTGTCTTTTAATGTTTGGGAAAACATGTATTGTTTTCCAAATCATGTCGATGTTTACTTAAAAGTTAGATGTTATTTCTATTGGGCACCCCTTTTAGGGATGATGTGTTCACCCATTCCCACTCTCAGTTTCAGAGCCAGATCAAGATGTGCACGTGGCGAAGTAAGCTTTGAGGAGTTAGTTACGTTAGATAGCTTCCGCTATATTTATTTAGTGTTTATGTTCTACTTGTAAATCAACACACTATTGAATATGTATCATTTGAGAGGAGTTCTTAAATTTATTTCAGAGCGGGTTAAGATTTGGGTTAATCTTTGTTTTAGAACTTCTAAATTATTTCTTAAATAGATGATTTAGATCCTTAGTGCCTCATTTTATAGTTAATCTTTTGGATTAGTTAGCTGTTAGCTTAGGGGCGCTAAAGAGACCCTGTAGGTTAGCGACTTGAAGACTTCATTGGGATTGTGAAGCCAGACTCAACTATTTTCTCTGTAATTGCGTGATCTGATCTTGATGTTTCTATCGTATTTGAGTATAATCGTAAGATTGGCTCGAGATTAATTTATCCGATAGGCAAGATAGAAAAGTAGTCACAAACACCTTTGTCTCATCGTTTGTGATTTCACAATATCTTGTTTTGCTAGTTGATTAAGATTATTGTGAGGTGATTGATATTTCTAGGCTGTTCTTTGGAAATATAAGTCTGGTATATCAATTGGTTCCTGTTCACCTTGATTTATCAAAAGACAGAAGAGCTATCTCAATAAATGCACCACCAGATCCAGGGATTTCAGAATTTTCTTCCATGTCTGATTTAATCATGTCTATAGAAGAAATTTTATCTAAACCTTCACCAGTTTTAAATCCCTTGAAGTTTTTTCAGGAATTGAGAAAAATATTGAAAGCCTAGCTTCTGATGTTGATCTATATCTCCAGAAAGAACAAGAATCTCTTGAAAGGCTAACTCAAGTTATGATAAATAATATTTATGATGAGGTTGATATTGATTTGTTAATCAGTGAGAGCAATACTCATCTGTGTAATCAAATTAGTTGTAACAAACTAAGCGCATTACAAGAGGAGTTTGAATCTCAGTCATATGAGTACGTCATCTCCATGCATGAATTTTTTCACTGCTCAAATCCTGATACTTCCTATCAAGATAGTAGTAGTACCTTCTCTTATGAAGAAGTCAGGACGTCTCTTTTTGTCAAAAGAGTTTCCCTTCACAGTACTAAAAACTATCTGCAGAAGTTGTGTTTCACAAGTCGGAAAAAGAAAAATCAGAATCACAAATTTCCTTGGTTTTTCTTAAAATTCTTTGATAGACTTATAAAAACAGGGTCTTGGATTTCTCTTGTTTCTGAAGTTTGTAAGAGTTGTTGGAAAGAAACACTATCCTGATGTCATGGCACTCAAGACTAATATATACCGTGCCTTGGTGACCATACGTTTCTGCTCAAGAGATTTATTTATTGAGTCCTTACTCCAAATACCTTGTTTTGGTTATCCAAACAGGTCCCTTTTGCACTCGTGTGGTTCACACAACTTGAACTCGGTTCCCGTACGTTTTCTAATCTAGAACGCACTCGAACCAGCTCAAGTCCACCGCTCGACACATTAAAAGAGGAAAACCAACTTCGTTCTCTTCATCTCTTCTTCTCAACAGTTTGTGAACGAAAATAAATAAACTCAAGCTGTTCGTGAGCTATTGATTCCCATAACTTCAATTCTCAACCTTTTTGAGTGTTCATGGATTCATTGCCTTCACTACAAAAAATTACTCTACGGGCTGGCATTCGTTGCTCGTTTCCTTGTGATACAGGTGTCCCACCATTAGCATCAGTTCGTGAACAGGAAAGGAAAATCCAACAGTCCATAAACCAAGTAAGTTTATCAACATTTCTTTGAGAGTACTTTGTCAAAAATGGCACATAGGAGAGCTAGTCATGCTGGTAGTTCAAGTGGTCAAGCAGGGGATAGTTCCTTTTTCGATCCCAGTATCCGTGCTAGGTTTGTCAACCATGCTGCTCGTGTACTCTATTTGGAGTATAAGAATAAACAACCAACTTTTGAAAGGTATTATAATGAGTCGGAAATTGAGGTACAAGGTTTATCTGATGTTTTCAAAACTCACTCCTGGGGTATAATTCACAAGCCATTAGGAACTGCCCGTATTGAAATGATTGCACAGTTTTATGCTAATATTCATGATCCAGACCCAGCCAATTGCATGTTCAATACTATGGTTGGTGGTATTACTTTCACTGTGGATCGTCATATTATTGCTTACGTGTTGGATTTAACTCATATTGGTAATGCTCGATTCCCTCGTCCTGAGAATGAAAGATTGACTCCACAAGTGATGTCAAATCGTCTCTTTAATAGAGATGTCTCTCGGAGAGATGGCAAGATTTTTGTTGGTGGTGCTGGTTTGTTCCTCAAAGTCGCTGCAAAACTTATTGTGGCCAATATGATGCCAAGCACTATTGACAACAATCTCTGGACCAGGTCTCTTGCTAAATTTATCTGTTATATTGTTGAAGAGAGAGAGAGACATTGACTTCTATAGACTTATTGTTAATCAAATGATAAGTGTGAAATAGACTTCAAAGAAAACTCCAGGATTTCCTTGCCTCTTCACAAGGATTTGCAGTCACTTTAACATTACTCCTTTTGGAACTGAGATTGGTGGTCCAAAGGTTCTGACGGAACAAAAACTTGTAGGTATTTTTGTGGGAGACAGATTTATCCATTCTTGTAGACTTTTCTGTGTGATACAGATTTGTTTATTAAAGTATTCGACTTTGGGTCGTAGCAACTCTTAGTTGTGGGTGAGATCAGCTAAGGGAATCAAGTGCGTAGTAACATGCTGGGATCAAAGACGCAAGGAGCGCAACTGTACCTTGGATCAGTGTGAGATTGATTGGGGTTCAACTATAGTCCAAACCACAGTTAGTTTGTAGTAGGCTAGTGTCTGTAGCGGCTTAATACAATGTGTGTTCAATCTGGACTAGGTCACGGGGTTTTTCTGCATTTGCGGTTTCCTCGTTAACAAAACTTCTGGTGTCTGTATTATTTCTTTTCCGCATTATATTTTGTTATATAATTGAAATATCACAGGTTGTGCGTTGTATCGATCAATTGGTAAATCCAACCTTTGGTTGTTGATTGAAATTGATTGATCCTTGAATATTGGTCTTTGGTACCGTTCAAGGTATTTCTCTTGTATTCAATCAGGCTCGCAGATTTCTATTTGTTTGAGTAAGGATTGAATCGAGAAATTGAGATATAACTCTTTGATATACTTTTTATTAAGATTGAGTCTGACTGTCTAGTTGATTCTCTTAAAAGTATATTGGAGTTAGTCCATACAGATTGCTAAGCGAAATATTGGGTGAGGTTGTTATACCCCCACTTTTTCACTTCTTATCTCAAAAGTATGAGCATGAACAAGGATGAGAGTGCACAGTCTCCATACAACTAGGTTGCATCATAGTAAGACTTTTCTTGCTTACAATGAGTATCAGAAACATAGTTCATGTTCTTCTTCGGAAATTTCGTCCCAAAGTTTTTTATCCCAAGAAGATGATCCTTCCTTGATCCAAAGATATGATCATGTGGAGAAACAGTACTGATGTAAGAATTTTCAGAGATAGAAAAATCTCTCTTAATTATGTCAATGAGATTTTCATATGATTTTCTCATTCTAAGGATTTCCTTATGATGCACATCAACATGATTACTAGAAACAATTATTGGAAATTCCTGATTGTTTCCATCGGCAGAAATTCTCTCTTTCCCTTTCTTCTGGAATCGTTCTTCATGTAAACAAGGATTGTTTTGACATGAGTGAGGGGGAACCTTTTTCCAGAAGCGATTATCAACTCTTACTCCTGATTTTTTCGAGTTGACTTTAGCAGATTGGGTTATATTCTGTCTTTCTACTGAGGAATAATCTTTCAGTTTTTTAAGACCAGAAACTTATTTCAATACTTTTACCACCATATTTTGAAGAAGTATAAGTTTCTTGTCAAATGACTGAAAGTTGCATTCCTTAAGATCACGTTCACGGAATCGGTTCAAAGTTTCCTTTGGACAAGATTTCGTCTGATCATCAGTAGATGTAGAAGTTGGTTTCTCATCCTCTTCTGACTTGATATAGTTAGGTAAACTACCATCATCATGATCTGTTTCAGATGTGATCACACAAATTTTGTTATTACAGTCTTTAAAAGTCGAGCAAGGACTTTTAGTTTCTTCATTATCAGAAGAAATTAAAACAACATCATCAGTCAGAGTCACGGGATGAGTCTCTTGATCTTGAGTAAGAGAATTACCAATGGCTTCTAGTTTGACAATGAGATCCATATTCTCTTTGGCTAGAATATTTAGTTGAATGTCTTTTTCTCTGATCTCATTCCTAAGAAGATTAGATTCTGTCTTTAGTATTAACATCCGTGTAGACAGAGATATTATTGGCTTTAGGAGTTTTACCAACTCTTTATCAGAAACTTCTTTTCTATCAGAGATAGACTCAGATGTTTTCGTAACTCCTGGATCATGAGTTAACGACATTGTAACATCTTCAACATTTGAGTATTCATACTCTTGCATAACGTTAACTGAATCAGACATAGATACAATTCTTATAGGATGGATCGCACCAAACACAGATTGTTAGATCTTTTCGTGTTTGCCTGCTCTGATACTAATTGAAAAGACGAGGGTACCCAATTATACCAAAATCTTAAACTTTTCCACCTATAAGTCCTCTTACCGAAAGTGATTGTCTATGGACTGAGTCGAGATAATACAACGAATCGGTATTCACACTTTGTGTGATCGTCTATGGATACGAGATTAAGACAATACAACATCAAAGTGTGATTACTTGATAATAGGTTCAGACTTAACCAAACTCTATAGGATCACTATCAAGTAATACGGAGTTAACGTTTGTGTAATTTACTTTAAATTATAATAAGAACAATTATAATTGCGGAAAACCAAAGTAAATGACACAGAAGGATTTTGTTAAAGAGGAAACCGCAAATGCAGAAAAACCCCGGGACCCAGTCCAGAATTGAATACTCTCAGAATTAAGCCGCTATACAAAATCACACCAACTTCGTATAGTTGAGACCAAGCAACTAAACCTATAGTTCACCTAGTTTCTTCAGTATCCCTACGCTTCCTAAATTCAATAAGTGCACGCACTGGAACAATTCCTTTGGTTCGTATTCCAAACAGTAAAGGAACAACAAATCTGTTCGGTAACAACTCTCTTCAATATCAGTGATATGAGTTAGACAAAGGCTCTTCTATTTAATCCAATAAACTCCTTAATTTGTCGGGTTTAGATCTATCTAACCAACAACTACCAAAGTAGCCGAGTTTGGATTTTGCAATCAATAGTAGGATCTACCAAGATACTAAGTACTGATGCCGATCTACGCAACTAATCAATCAAGCCTATCAAGATAAACCGATTATAGTTGGATCCCAGCCGATCAAGTTTTGTGCACACCAAAGATTATGAAACCGATAAGAAATCTTCTTTGTCTTCAAATCTTCTTAAATCTTCAATAAACACCTGCACACCACAACTTGAATCTCTTGTGATCAATCACGCATAGAACGGAGTCTGTTAACAATGGATTATCCCAAGACGTCTTTAGATCTACAAACAGTTCTAAAGATCCCGTCGATACTTCGATCTAGTTTGAGTGAATCTTATATCATAAGAGAAGATTCTCAAGAATAAACAAACTAGGTGCAATCAAAGTTCAACAACCGTTAGTCAATCAAATCAAATCGAAAACTAATAATACTACAATTATCTAGTTTCCCACCAACGGTACTCGTAGAGCTTCTTGATCC
>JAJJMB010002338.1:508517-632178 GCA_023531105.1 Papaver atlanticum | reverse complement strand
ACTTCCCTTTGAATGACTTTCCTACAAGCTCGTTACCCTATCGGTCTTGTTCTAATCAGTATTTTATGCTTGGGTTCGCGTAGGTTATGTGTTCCTAAAGCGGGCAAGAAGAGAACGGTGATGAAATCCGAACCCTTATCTTGTATGGCCTGGCCTTGCCCTTTACTAGGAAATTAAAGTCTATATTCAAAACCTCAACATATAAGCACCTTAAGGAAGACAGTAAACCCGCTGACAGGGGATTCGCGGGTGTTTAGAAGCTTACCCCCTGTACCAGACGGGCGATGAAACGGTTGTAGTCGACTCGGGCCACTGACTCCTGTGTCAGTGAACGAACCCGAGGGGCCGAGACGATATCGTAATCGTCGTCCTTCTCTGCAAACAGTTTTGAATTTAATAACCCTTCCGTAGGGTTTTAAAAATAATTAAAGTCCAAATAATGTCCCAAAAAATAAAATAAAAAATGTCCAAAAATAAAAGAAAAAAAATACAAAAATAAAATCTTATTTACAGTTTCTAAAAATAAAATAAAATAAAATCTAAAAAATCTATAAAAATAAAAATTTAAAAATAAAATAAATAAAAATAAAATAAAATAAGTCCCTCGTCTTCTTTCCGTTCTTTTCGCTTTAAGCTTTTGCTCCAAGTCTTTATGAAATCACCAAACTCTTTGACAACTTCTTTTTCTTTTCGATCCAAACTCCAAAACCTGTAGCACACAGATAAATACCCAAAGAAACGCCAAAAAGAACAAAGAAAAATAAATCTAAAAACTCTAAATCTAAAAACAAATCCCCGTCGGCGGCGCCAAAAATTGATGTGATTTCAACTTTGTTGTAGTAGTGGTAAATAGGATTCGAACTCTAAGACTTGTGAAGATTCGAGTTTTTAAATTTAATAAAAATTATATACAAAAATATTAACAAAGTGGGCGAGAGGTACTAGGGCTTAGGATTCCACCAAATTCATTTCTTAAGGTTCAGGATATCGATTTTTATCATTGATTTTTATTTTCACGCATCTGAAGCTGTATTTCTTTCCTTCTATACCTTCTTCACGCTCCAGGATATCGATTAAGTCTTCCAAGCACGTGCAATACACGTTTAAATTTCTCACAACTCGTGCAAGCTCATGTTTTTCCTCCAACTCCCTGTTTGGATTAAACCAAGTTATCCAGCCAAATTTGATCGATAAAATCACCCATACTAGCTTTCTATAGTCATATCACGTCTACCCACTAAGTTTAAGGGATTGAATCTCACTAAATCACGTTCAAACATCCGATTGAAATTCTGCCAGTGAAGAGAAACGTTTTCCCGCTAAAATTCATTTTTTTAATTTGAGAAGAAGATGTCCTCCCCCTAATCCTGCACGGGTGTCCTTTTAGCACTTTTCTTATGGGGTGCAAATAGTAATTTTTGGGCATAGATAGTAATTTTTCCGGGGTTCCTCCGACACATTTTTTGGGTGCTTCCGGTGCATTTCTAGGGTGCCTTTAGTACTCTATCCTGGGGTGTAATAACACCACTTTTCGAGCCAATTTTGCCGCAAGAGCTTATTCCCTAGAAAAGACTTAAAACAACTTTATTAGAAATAAAATAAGTCCTAGAGAATGTAGTTATGGGTGAAAATGCGTCACACTTACGTGCTTATCAGTACCCTAACGGTTGTTGAAACTTTGATTGCACCTAGTTTGATTATTTTTCCGAGCATTCTCTTCTGACATAAAGGTCACTCAAAATAGATCAAAGTATTGACGAGATCTTTAGAACCGTCTTTAGATCTAAAGACAACCTGTGATCATCCATTGTTAATAGACTCCGTTCTGTGTTTGATTGATAATAAGTGGATTCAAGTTTGTGGTGTGCATGTACATAAGAAGGCAATTCAAGATTTGAAGACAAGAAGATTTTTCTTATTGGTTTTCGTATCTCGTGATTTGTGCACACATCTTTATCGGCTGGGATTCGAGTTGGATCTGATTTATCTTTGATAGATTTGATCATATAGTCCTTTAGATCAGCAACTATCATTTGGTGGTATTCTTAAGTATCAGAATCTGATAGTTGTGAATCCGAATATAAGTTACTGATTTGGATTGATCTTACCCGACAAATGAGTTTAATTGTTTAAACGGAACAACCTTTGTCAAAAACTCAACAAATCTTTTTCTAAAAGATTATTGGAGTAGTTACCAAACAACTTTGTTCCTTTACTGTTTGGAAGACGATCAAAAGGAGTTGAGTGCTTAAGACTTTACATCGGTAAAGAAATTCAAGATAGTGATTTTCTGTTTTGTCCCTTTGGATTCACGTGCGTGACCATACGGTCATAGACGCAGGGATACTCAAGGAACTATGTAACAAGGGGTAGATTACGTGGTCTTAACTATACGAAGTTGGCTTTGTTCTTTGTATAACGGCTTAATTCTTGGAGTATTAAACTGGACTAGGTCCCTGGATTTTTCTACATTTGCGGTTTCCTCGTTAACAAAATCTTGTTGTGTGATTTACTTCAACTTTCCGCAATTATTATTGTTTTATTATAATTAAAAGTAAATACACTAGTACGTTAAATCCTAATCGCTTGATATTGATCCTATAGTAAATCGGTTTTGGACCATAACTATTATCTAGTGAATGCCTTGTTGTTGTATTGTCTCGACTTTGTCCATAAACGATCACACATGGTATCGTACTTATAGGTTGAAACAAAAATGTGTGATGTATTTGGGTACCCTCGTAATTTTAAGAATGTTAATGCAATAAGACCTTATGGTGAAGTAAATCCTGATCAAATGATTGTAGAAAAGGTATTACGTTCTTTTTCCTCACAAAAATGATCATGTTGTTGAAGAGTTAAAAGATTTGTTAAAATATTCTTTTGATGAGCTTAGTGGTTCTCTTTAAGCACATAAGCAAAGATTCAACATGTTGCAAATTGTAGTATTGGATGGAAAAGCTTATTGGCAAAGAAAGGTGAAAACCGGTCTGTTTAAAATAACTAATTATGCTATTGAAAATATTATTTCAAAAAAACAAGAAAAGGGTAGTGCATTAATTGGTACTACTGTGAAAGACTTTTTTTTTTTTTTTTTTTTTTTTTGAAAAGGAACGGTGAGAGATAATTAAAATCATATCAAAAAGGTATTGCCGTGACAAGCCAATATGGGAGCATGCATGATTTTATGTGAAAACAAAAGATGATAAAAAGGAAGATATATGTTTGTTGTAAAAAATATGATATAATGGTTTACATATTCAAGGAGGATGTTAAACTGTAAATGTACCATCACCTGTTTTCACGTGTTTTTGTTAGTATATTTTGTGTTAGATTTGTTAAGGGTTTTGGTGTTTAGAAAATGTGGGGTTAATCTTAACATTTAGGATATGTCAGAACCATTTTTCTTAAAGTGCAACTGAAAGTTTTGTTATTGTAGATTGAAGTTAGGAGGGACATTTTTGGTGACGGACCGAAAGATCACGCCTAACATGTTAGGGAGCGCATACCATAACTACTCAATGCACCACTGTGATGATAGCGACCGGGCTAGAAAATTTCATTTCTAGCTTCAAAATTGCACGTCTATTTTCCTTTACGAGCATGCTTGGCAAGCATGATTCAGCTTCCAGACCGTTCTAACTTACCCTTATTTTGC
Organism: Papaver atlanticum; assembly: GCA_023531105.1. Classification (NCBI taxonomy): domain Eukaryota; kingdom Viridiplantae; phylum Streptophyta; class Magnoliopsida; order Ranunculales; family Papaveraceae; genus Papaver; species Papaver atlanticum. Next base: position 628,520 of record JAJJMB010002338.1, on the reverse strand, counting down.
GAAGGGTATACAATCATAGAGGGTACCCTGATGCATTATTGCATGTATTATTGGCTACCGAGTTTTGTCCAGGCGTAAGGCATACCTTGGATTCGCACATAGGATATTGTAAGCCTACTTCCCCATCTTTACTTGGCTTTGGCATTGAGCTAAAATGTATGCACTTATCCTGCTTGTATCAAGTGTGCATTAGTAAGGATCATGCCGTACTTTCCTTGCATAATCCTTGTGATGTCATTGGCTAATGCAAGCTCGCCCTTACTTGCATACCGATATAACTTTCTTTCCTTACCATGCCCAATGCGTCATTAGTGGATGCCTGCGTCAAACGGCTTGATAAGAAGTATGAACATCCAAGGAATGGAATATAATTACCTCATTAAGCATGGAAACAATCATCTCTTGCATCACATTACCGACCAAGATGATCTGAAGTACCATAATGTCGCAATCACCTCACAATTAAATGATATGAACGATAAGGTGATGGACTATCAACGATGCAACTCATTGTGAATGCCTACGTACCCTAAGGAGAAGGGATCAATCACTGACCATAGTTCATCCTTGTCGGGACAAGCAACTAAATCCAACTCGTGTTGCAAGGCCAAAGGCCAAGCAAACGCCTGGTTTGTATATGCCAAAGGGTCATTTGCAAATGATGCACAAGAATGTGCATCATTGTCCTTTCATTAGTGTTGTACCATGGTGGTGCAAACTTAGTTCGCTACTTCGCAACAATAACGCCTAAGCATGATGAAGCTCTCTCGACTAAGCCAAGCGCCACAATATGCCTTGGCATCATTTGGGATTTACTGACTAAGCTATGAAGCTTATTGGTGCATATTCGTTATATGCACCTTCAATAAACGACCCCTCCATATATATATATGTCTTATTTACATTTCTACAACTTAAAGTTGAGAAGGACTTTGACACTCACCAAATATTGGATTCACTAATCCTGGTCGTTGCCAAGGACAAATCTCGTGACGTGCCATGGTGGTGTGTTACTGAGTTCTAGATCTTTGGTTGACCAACTCGAATGTTGCGCCATGGTGGTGCGTTATATTGAATTCTGGTTCAAGCCCAGTCACCCAACTGGCGTGACGCACCATGGCGGTGCGATATTGGCCCAAGGCCAGTGTTCCTCTTAATATGCAACGTTAGCTTGAGATGAAGTTTCATCTCAAGTCAATGACACATCTATAATCATGAGCCATGCGAAAAGTACAAATGTTACATTATTCACCCTATTAAAGAACTTCGTCCCTGAAATTCAAATAAAAAACTATTCTGGACAGTTCTTTTGTATTTCCTGAACATCATCCCCATACTGCTAGTTGCTCATAAATTGCAAAAGGTTACTTCAATTCGTCATGAACAAAAATTAGGACCCTCTGAGCATCTGTTCTATATCGCATTCCCAAGAATTATGATAGAGTCCACAACCCTACCTAGAATATCCATTTGGCATGTTAAAAAGATATCTCAACAAGGTATCCTAGCTAAGTAGGCGTCTCCCACATCGCACACTCAGAAATCCCTAAGGTTCTCATCAAAGTAAGGTAACGATGTTTGTTGGTTGATCGTTTTCCTGATATGAAAAGATGATTTAGTTCATATTTTTGCTTTTTCTTAACAAAATAAGGTACAATTGTTTTGGTACAATTGTTTCCAGTTAAGAAATCTAAATCAATTCTGTTTTTTTTTTCTTAACAAAAAGAGGTTCAATTGCTTTATTCCAATTGATTCCTGATAAGAAAGACTAAGTTAATTTTGATCTTAGTTTAGGCTTATCAAAACAAGGTACGATTATTCAAGTCTAATCGATCTTGATAAGAAAACTAGTTATTTAACTTAGTTTAGACTTATCAAAAATGAGGTATGGTTATATTTGAATAATTAGAACCTGATAATCAACTAAGTTAACTCAGATCTTAGTTTGACTTACCAAAATAAAGGGAAAATTACTTCGGGTAATTGTTTCCTTAGCAAGAGCAAAACTAATTACTTTTGTAGTATTGCTTCGTATTGCTTATCAAAAGTTGTATGTTGAACCTTATTACTTAACTATTATAGGTTGTATTGATTTCTTATGAACTTGTAAGATCCTTTCGAATTACTTGTGTGTGTTTTTTTGTTTCTTTGTCATTTTTTGTGACAAAAGGGGGAGAAATATATATATGGTGTATACGGTGAGTAAAATATATATCTAACGAGAGAGTTGGGTGGATGGCCTAGATGTCAAGGTGTCGACATAGTGAGTAATTTGAACATGTACAAAAATCTTATCTTTTACTGTTCAAAGATATTCCTTGATACTCAAGGTGAGATCCAAAACCGAAATGTTTGAGAATCTTTTTATTAGGATTTTCAAATTTATATGCTTAATTTTTCTAGTAAGTAAAATATATCTCTAGAAGATATATTAGTAAAGTATACTTGTACACTAGCTAATATTGAATTGTCATCCATGAGTCATTTCGATATATTAGTAGGATATTTGATGGAATTAGACCGAAAATTGGAGTTTATTTCATTTCTTTAGATATTTTCGGTTATGGAAATTCGTTGGTGTATCTACCTTGTTCTATAGATAGTGAAGTTTGTTCTTCTTACAAACTCATACAGACACATACACTAGTCATTGTGGTAGCCGACTAATATTACTACTTGTAATACTATCTTGGAGAGGAAAGTAACCTAATTAGGTGAAATCTCTTAGGTACGCTGGTTTAAATACTTCCATAGGATCAAGAAGCGTCAAGATAGTACCTTGTTTGATTATTATCGAGAGCTTTCTCTTCTGACATAAAGTAACTCAAACTAGATCAAGGATTGACGGTAGTTCAGATTTGTCTTTAGATATGACGATAGACTTGTGATCACCCATTGTTAACAGATTCTGTTTTGTGCTTGGTCGATCACAAGGGAATCAAGTTTGTTTGTGTAGGTACATTGAAGACAATAAGATTTTCTATTGGTTTCTGATCTTTGTGATTTACTTTGTGAACATACTGGATCAGCTAGTATCCGATTTAGCTTTGTTTATGTTTTGATTGACATCTTATTGATGATCGTATAGATCGATAATCTATCATTTGGTGATCTTCTTAAGGATACGAATCTGATAAGTTGTAAACCTAAATATGATTATCTTGATAATATCTATCTTGGTTGATCTAACCAAAAAAAGGAGTTCATATTATTTAAACGGAAGAACCTTTGTTTGTCTCAACACAAATCTCTGATTTACTTCTTGAGATTGATGGACCGGTTACCGAAAAAAGGAGTTCATATTATTTAAACGGAAGAACCTTTGTTTGTCTCAACACAAATCTCTGATTTACTTCTTGAGATTTGTCTCAACACAAATCTCTAATTTACTTCTTGAGATTGATGGACAGATTAGACATTTACTGTTTAGGAATACAATCCAAAAAAGTTGAGTGCTTGAAGTACTTCACAAGAAAGTGAAGCAACTGAAGATAGTGGACTCTCAGGATTAGTTGTAGGCACAAAGATACTAAAGTACCTAGGTAACTAGTTTAGTTTAATTGGTACCAACTATACGAAGTTGGTAGTAGTCTTTGTATAGCGACTTAATTATGAGAGTATTCAAAACTTGACTAGGTCTTGAGGTTTTTCTTCTTTTGCGGTTTCCGCGTTAACAAAATCTTGTTATGTGCTTTTACTTTACTTTCCGCATTATATTTATTGTTTTAGTTATAAAAAAGTAATAACACTAGTATGTTAATCAAACTACTTGGGTTTGATCCCTACAGTTATGTTTGGTTTCGATACTTATTATATATACCAAGTGTATACCTTGTGGTTGCTATCTTCTTGAGAGCCTATGTCAATATTAGATTACGCAATGTATCGGTCATATACGTTGACATCGAAAAGATTCTGGTGTACTTGATACCCTCTTCATATCAAATTCTCCTGGGATGTTTGGACGACATATCTGCAGGATTACTACATTATGTAATTTTATGTCTTTTATTCGAATTGTTAATGCTCTTAAGATATAAATTAATGTAATTCATAATATTAGATGTTCCCAACTTAAAGTTAACTGCAGGTGCATACCTTTTTAGAAATAAAAAAGGGGTCCGTGAGGGACATTGTGATTAACCAAAAAAATTAAAAAAAATTGAACACCAACTGTGAGGGGTCTTTTGATCAAAAAATTACGTTACCAAAGTAATCAAAGATTAATGCCAAGAATTTTGGTATCTCAAAAAATTAAAAAGATGAATCTCGAAAATATCTCTTTTCCTTGAAACTTTTTAAAGTGAACTTATGTAAGTTGTGAAGTTGTGGGTAACTCCCATTGAACCGCATCATAACATTTTAGCTATTGTAATTGATTGACAACACAACAAATTCTCAACCCTTGAATAAATGTACTAGAGGGTGGTGGGAGTTTGTGTTAGATCATTTCTCAATGAAAAGGTTTCAAAAAGACAAGATGAATATTTTTTTTAAAAGAAAAAGTTTATTAAAAAGAGGGAGAAATGTACAGAGTACCCATCTTGCAAGGAGTAAGAGGCGTACGGAAAAGTAAAAATTACAATATCTAAAGAAAAAATACATTCCAATTATATAAGATATTATTAGAGTTACTTCTTAAAATAATTTGAAGAGTGATTCCCGTGACGGGAGTAATGCTCTTGCATTTTGACAGATTTTCTCAACGTCTTTATATGTATCTTCAAATATTCTTTGGTTTCTCTCAATCCGGATTGACCATAAAGAAGCAACATGGATTAATGGCCAAACATTCTTGTCATCTTCAAGAAGAATATATATGACAAAAACAGATCTATATGCCTCTCTGTTAGATTTACTGTTACAACATGAGGAGCACCTTTATTATTGGCACGATGAAATGATGAAAAAATATTTTCAAAAAACGAGAAGATATACCAGATGTACCAAGATTTGAAGTTTTCAGAGTAACTTAGAGTAACACACATAGAAAATGATAATACCTGGGCTCCATTAACATACTATAAACTAGTTGGATATTGCTCCAACTTTTCCAACAACAATGATCAAAATATCTCTTTGTAAAAATTGTTTCTAAAAAAAGAAAACAAAAAAATCATTGGGTAAGGAAAATAAAAGTCATTTCAATTTAATCAAAATGATTGTTACACTTAATGTGAAGACGCATCCGTTCAATATTGTTGAGAACCCTTGAGATTTCATACGTCTCGATACCAAATATATATATATATACGAATCCTTTTAGATTTGGGTTAAAATATTTTATTTTTTTTTGAAGGAAGAGGTAACGCTTTTAAATTTGATTAATATAATAGATTTGCATTAATCAGACTCAAGTACATCAAAAGTGAAAGCCATGAAAAAATACAATGATTTTGTATCATAAGAACAACAAGTGACTTATAATACATCTTAAGCATCAAAAACATGAATTTCGAAGAGGTTATTGATGTTATTTGAAAAATGACTTGTGAATTGAAATTCTGCCATTTTGGTTTGGGTTTTCCATTGAGATTGAAATATCCCGAAAGAGAGTAATATGCGCAAAGCATCTTTATCGTGAAAAAAACAACATATAAAGATCACGTAGTAAAGAAGTGTGTATCACGTAGTAAGGAAGTGTGTAATAAATATTTATATTACACTCTTTGGGTTTTTTAGAAAAATGGAAAACAAATCACATAATTGACTTGATCAGATGAGACTAAAAAGATATTATGAAAAAATAATTAAAAGAAAAAAAATTAAAGGAATATCGACTCAAACATGATAATAAAAGTATTTCAGATATACTATCATGCATATTTATTAAATATATGATAAGAACAAATTTCATGCACTAAGAGATAAATACATGTTGGTATAACATTAAAAATTATTTCAAAACCTTAAGGTATTTTATATCAAAATCAAAATCTTTTCATGAAAGTTCTTGAAAACTTTATTTCTTGTTTTATTAATTGATTTCATGCTGAATCATGCAAAATGGCAGCGGTCGAGGAGTTATTGGTGCCATTGAGGTTTCACACTTAATGGTAAAAGATTTTACCAACTTGCATGCTTTATGTTTTTTCGTACAAGTGGATTTTCATCATCTTGCAGGATAAGAAGACCCTACATGACACGAAGCAAAAGTTCCATCATGGCAATGCATATAGAGAGTTGGAAAAGTGGTTAGGGGAAGCCTTCGACAATTATTAGGATAAAAACTTTAAAAACTCGGATCCATTGGTAATTTTGTTACCATTACTTTATATTTTTAATAGAAAACCAAGAAAGACAAAAGTTAGATTTTTACCGATCGGTCTTAAATGCATTCAATTTAAGTCCTAGTGTATATATCTATGTTTGATATATTTAGGTATCTCCAAGTATGCAACCTGGTGATGATCTAGTAGATCGTCAGCTGTGCAATGTGTGCAAAAAAATGGAGGAGGTTGACCTCTGATGTAGACTATAGAAACTCACCTCCAAGGTGATACTGCTATAAGTATCCATTCAGCGAATTGTGTAGTGACCTCCAGAAAGAAATAAAAGCTGGTGAGCATCAACTTCATTCTAGCCAGCAAGGTTTAGTGGATTAGTCCTTTTCCACCGCAACTAACAGAACACAACATTTGAGACTCTAAAGTGAAATATGTACTGCATTTAGTTGAGATAATCTCTCCATGTACCTATTTCTTAGGTCTTACAAACCAACGATTTGATTAACATGTGTTGCATATAGTGTGCCAAAGATGTTAGACAGATTAACATGTGTTCCATACAGTGTGCCAAAGATGTCAGAAGACCTGGCTCATTTCCTTTCCCTGATTCTCTACCAAACTTTATTTTCACTTGAATAACTGAAATTACTTTCCATTTCTCTATTCTTCATTATAAATGAAATGCCCATTTTACTAAATTTCCCTTATATTTTATATGTACAAAATTTGGAAGGCCATGCAGCTTCATTATAATCCTAACATCTTAAACTCACGTACTAGGAGTTGGAATGTTTCTTTAGTTCAAGATTGTTTCACTAGCTACTTTTTTTTAATACAAAAGGAAGAATGTTATTTAAATTAAACGTTCACTAACAGTAAAGTTTCATCAGTTGCAATTGCTTCCGTAAGCTAGAGAGGCATATATTAGCAAGAACATAAGAGAAGATATACATGTTGTTGAGCTTCAGTGTGACTTTTACAAAGGGGGCATTCCTTTGAAAAATGAGAGGTGAACCCTGAGATTTTATCCCTAGTTGGTAACCACTGGTAATTTCCACAAGAAATGTTGAACCTTAATTGGCAACTTAATTTTCCAAAGGGATTTCCAATCAATATCGTAACTACTAGAGGGTCTAGCATGGGAAACATCTAAAACGACACTAAAAGAAAATTTAATAGAAAAATCCCCACTTATATATATATATATAGCCGGTTTTCATCTGATAGTATATTTTCCATATATAAGTATTCTAATATTTTGTATACTACTAACTGTATCTCTATCAAATAAAGCTTCAAGAGCATCAGTTTTCCAAGTTTTATTTTTAGCGTATATTAATAAAGTGGGAAACTTTTTTTATATTTGCAGACACAAAGTTGGATTTAGGGGGACCATCTATACTAGGGACCCAAGTATCTCTCCAAATGGAAATCTCAGTTCAATATTTTTTTTTATCATATCTATTCCATCACAGATATATACTTTTCCACACCAAAGAATCATGTCTAGAGAGCACATAATTGAGAGGGTTTGATCCTTTAAAATATTTATGTCTAAGCAGAGTAGCCCAAGAAGCTTTAGGATCTTCAATCATTCTCCAAGCCAATTTAGTTAGAAAAGCTTGATTAAGAATGGTTGATTGTCTAATATTTACAGTGGGTTAGTCAAATGAGATTTCAAACGACGTTCAGATAGTTTAAGAATCTACTGTTATTCTATAGAGATTTTTGGAGAGTCTCATAATGTCTCCTGTTATTGGTTAGAGACTTTTCTTTTGTCATTTAAATTCTCTGAAACTCAATGTTATTGGATTAGGATTCTGTAAGGAGATCACTCCAACACCCCTGTTATTCGATTGAGGATTGAAAGTCATTGATTTATTGTTTTCACAGATTTGGAGAGACTTGTTTAGGAAAATAGGCATGACAAAAATCTCTCCCCAAGAGGTGATATTTTGGGAGACTTGGAAACTTGGGGATATTTTTTTTTGAGAGTAGAACCATTTTTTTTTTTCAATGTTTTTTTGTTTGAGATGATGACCAAGTAACGAGCCATTTGTGCAGTAAACTAATGGGAAGATAGCACAACAAATAAAATATGGGATGAGTGGAATAAAGAGAATGCAAACATAGGCATAAGACAACAATGAGATTTATTTTGACCTAGTATGCATGGTACTTTTATTAAGTTTATAACGTGCATAACAAAGTAACCGGTAGATGTTTTAAAATTTTAATAAGATTTTAATACATTTTTTTTGTCTCTACAAATCACAAAGACTCTTTATGAATCTCAATTTTTTATCTCTACAAGTCACAAAGACTCTCTAACATACTCTCTGAGAATCACTAATAAAAATCTATATATTTTCATAGAATCTTCGGGAGTCACTCAAATAAAAAGTTTATAACAAAAGTCTATAGAAATATCCATTGACTACCCCCCTGTTAGACCTCCTAAGTCTTCAGTAAGGGCTACATGATTCCACTTTTTCATGTAAATATCTTTCCCACCTTGCTTTTTATTCCACCAGAAGTTTCTTTGAACTGCATCCATTTTATCTGTAATTTTCTTTGGTATTGGGAAAACAACTATATGGTGGCTAGCAATAGTTCCTAAAACAAAATTGATTAAGAGTTGTCTTACCAGGATGACAGGTGTATTTTGACTGCCACAGAGCAAGGATGTTGTTAAATTTATCCAGCACAAGAGTGAAATATTCTACCTTGTTCTTATAAAGCAAAAGAGGAACTTCTAGATACTTTTCCTTCGTAGCCATTCTCTTGATTTTTAAAGTATTAGAGATTTCACATTTGATGTTATTAGGAATTTTAGGGCCAAAGGCTAAACCAGACTTCTCAAAATTCACAGAATGGCTAGAGTATTTGCTAAACTGATATATTATGTTTGATATATGATTAGCTTTACTGTTTGTAGCTCTAGCAAACAGAAGGCAGACATCAGCAAAAACATAAGTGACTCACATATGGCTATTTTGAGTAACAACACAACCATGAATAGTATTTCTCCTCTCATCAGAAAATAAGTCTCTAGACAAAGACTCTATATAGAGAATAAAAAGATAAGGTGATAAATGATCACCTTGTCTTAAACCTCTTCAGGGTTTATACATTTCACCAGGGGAACCATTCAATAAGAATGATCACCTAGGAATAGTAGAAATGCATTGACTAATGAGATCACACCAAGCATCAAATAAACTTAATCTTTTTAGGCTGTCAATATCAAAACTCGACTTTATCCTATCAAATGCTTTACTCATATCTAATTTATGGCCATCCAATCTTTCTTGTTCTTACTTTTTTTCATGGTATCCAACAATTCATGTGTCATAACAATGTTGCATGTTATCACTCTACTAGGGATAAAAGCATACTGAAATAGTGAAATGAATTTATTCAACATGGGTTTGATTTTTAGTGTCAAGCAATTTAGAGATGATTTTATAACACAAATTGCAGAGACTAATTGGTCTAAAATCAACAACATAAACATGACAAAAAAAATTTATACTGAGAGCAGTAAAGATTGAGCTGCTTAAGCAAGTGTTTTGAGTGGAAAAAAGCTTGCACCATGTTTAGTGTATCATCACCTACAGTTGGCCACATGTTTTGTTAGAATCCTGGAGGAAAACCATCTGATCCAGGGGTAGTCCAAGGATACATATTGGAATCAACATCTCTTATTTCATCATGGGTGGGTATAGCAGTTAACAGAACATTCTCAACATCAGTAATACAAGAAATAACATTTTTAAAATAGTCAGGAGCATTAGGTGGAAAAGTAGTCCTACTCGTGTTAAAGAAATGATCTTTAAGATTATTATCTATTTCCATTTTTTTTGTAAGCCAAATACCCATAAAGTTTTGAATAGTCTCTATATTAGTTCTGTTCCTTCTAAAATTGACTTTTTTTCGTGGTAATACGTAGTGTTTATTTCCCTATTTCTAAGATCTTCATCTTTGTTTCTATGTTTCCGGAAATGATCTTCTATGTCATACCACTGATTCAATATGCACTTGAGTTATTCTATTATGGGAATGCTAGCACTGTTATTACTCTTGGATAAGGCCTCTATTTGGGACTTTATCTTGTTGATCTGAGTATTTGTATTTCCAAAACTAATATAATTCCATTTCCTAAGTTCCTTCTTTGTATTGAACAAATATTTGGTGACTCTATAGGCACGTGAACCATAGTTATTCACCTTCCAGCTATTTTCAATAATAGTATTGCAAGAACTATCCCTAAACCAAGTTTTGTTTAGCCTAAATGGTTTATATGTATCATTTTGAATCTTAGAGGTAGATAACATGATTGGGCAATGATCACTAGCTAAAGGAATAAGATGACAAACAACACAAGTTGGGTACAGATTCAACCAAGTATATATCATTATCAAGAAATCCAATCTCTCTAGAATAAGAGCATGTCCTTTCCTTTTGTTGGTCCAAGTATAGGGATTTCCTATAAAATTTAGACTATGAATACCATTGTTAGCTAATAGATTATTAGCTTCATCCAACACAGTTTGACTAATCAAGTTACTACCATCTTTTTCATCTTAAGAAAGAAGAAAATTGAGATCGCCTACAACAATCCAAGGGAAATTCGGTTGGCAATATCATGCAAATAATTCCAATGTTCACTTCTTATTACTGGGTCAAGGGCTTCCTAAATTAAAGTCACTAGGAAATTTTTGTTCTAGCATCCATCTCAACAGTACACTATATCATATTAAGTATAACTTCCACAATTTGAAGAGTGATACCATTTTTCCAGAGGAGACATAACCCCCCTGAAGAACCAATAGGGTCATGGTAAAACATCAGGATAATGAAAACTAGAAGTATATTGTTTCATTTTCTTACAATTATTTTTTTATTTCAATAAGAAAAATGATGTCAGGATTATTTGATCTTATCAAATCCTTAAGGTGTAATCTAGTGTCACTATTTCCAAAACCACATATATTCTAGGAAATTATCTTCATGGATTACATTTTAATACAGAATGCAAATTGAAATCAGGATAGCAGGCAAAAATGCAATTGTACTTAATGTTGTAAGAAAAAGATTTGTAAGGCATTTAAATTTCCTCATTCTCCCAACAACATCTTCAGATTTCCTGTCCTTTGTGTGATTCTAGTTGTTGCATGTTTCTCTGTTTTGTCTTCAGTGTTATTAGCAATAACCTCATCAATTGTTTGGTTATCTTGCAAATAGTTGGGATCTAAGAATCTCTGTTTTTTTCCTAGTTTGCTTGAACATCTTCTAACTCGGCTACAATTTGAATCCTTACAGGTATCCCATCTTGAGGTGAAACAAAGGGGATGGCTTTACCATTTTCCTAGTAATCGGTATAGGGGTTATAATATCATTGTACGAACAATGATATTCTTCTTCAATTTTCCAATGCTTCCAAAAGGATAAGGTTTTTCATGCGCCGCTTTCAAGTAATCAGCTGCATATTCATAAGCTCCTTTACGATGATTTATGATAAAACAGTCTCTGCAGAGTTTATGAGGCTAATCGTAAAAGAATCTGACCCAATTTGTGACTCCTCCTGCAGTAATTGCCAGGATACCTCTTCTTAACTGAGCTGTGAGATTGATTTTCACACATACTCCATAAACTGGAATTTCATTCGTGGTTCAATTGCAAGCAATTCTTCCATTATCTTCCCATTTCTTCAACAAATCTCACATTCAGATCAGTCTGAAGATTTTTGAGTTGGATCCAGTACCCTTGTTCGCTCTAGTCAAGGTTTTGATGGATTATACCCGGAAAGTAGTCAAACAAAATACATAAATGGCCATCAGTGTTCCAAGGACCTTTTTCTATAACCTTATCAACTACATCCTTGTTCTTAAGCTTGAAAACCATCACATTCGTATAAATCTACTTCAATAATTTTCACTTGTTTTGGTGGAATAAAGTTCCAGGTGAACTGAATGCTTCTTAACATCATCATATGATATTTTTCGTTCGAATATAATCTTCCCTATCAAAAATAGATCCCATTCTCCTTCATCTAATTCTTAATTATCAAACTCATTCTGATTAAAAATGATAGTCTTATCAGCAGCATTCAATTCCAAAGTTGCCTTCTTAAACTTCATGCATGGCCATATTTGAAGCTTTAGTGTTTATACTGGATTCAATTTTACTGTTGATCTTAGTTGCATCATTTTTTTTTTTTTACAGTATATACAGAGTTGAATAGATATAGGGTTTTTAAAAATACCTTTCATATTTTCTCTCTTCTCTCTCCTCCTTCCCAAAAACCCTAGGAAAAAAACCTTTCATCTTTTTCCTTTTTTGCTCAGATCTGGTCCTTTAGGGACTGAATCTTAGCAAAGATTTCTTTCTTTTGGTTAGTATTTTTATTTAGTTAATCGCGATTTATTAGTTATTTCGTTCATTAAAATAAATTTCTTTGTTATTAAGGAGATTTTTTCTTCGCTATTTGGGCGATTCCATCTGCACTTTCATAGTGTTGTTTCTTAAGATTATTCGTGATTCATTATCTTGGATACAAGTACATCGGCAATTCAACGCGGCCAAGATCAAGTTCTTTGTCAGAAGAATGGATCTAGGGTTTACGGGTTACTCTCTACACATGAAGAATTTTTGGGCAAATTACTCTTCTTTAGGAGCACCTCTTTTTAAAGAAGAAAACAAATCAAAATGATCAAAGTATAATTTCGAGTACCATTCCTTCTCCAATCTCTATGTATGAGAATTAGGTGTTGTCGTTGTAGATTGCTCTTTCCCTTCGCGATTTATTTGCTTTTCGCATCTTACTTGTATTTGTTTCATGTTTTTGATGTACTTGTTTTTCTTGAAAAACCATCATGTAAATAATGAAATACTTATGGTTTAATTATAAAAAAAAGAAAAAAGAAATCAATTTAAGGTACTGCAAATAAAATTGAGGTAATATTACGAGAGATTAGACATTAAGAGATTTTTGGGGTTGGTTGAACAGAAAAGGAAATAATATGAATGGATATTGACCAAAATAGGAGGGATATAAAAAATTCAAATTTGTAACAGACTTCGCTCTTTTTGCATGTGTGGTTGTCACGAATGAATTTATTCCCGATGGAATCGGCGATGAACCAAGCTTCTTCCATGAGAAACGTCAGCTTCAACAAGCAATTAAAAAACAACAGCAAACGCTATAATCAATGCATCATACCAAGCGAACGCCATTTTTGGACAAACAATCTGTAAACACAGGGGGAGAAATTGAAAATTAGGGGAGAGGGAAGTGGAAAATTTGAAAAATGGGGTGACTCAGACTATTGCCTGATCCGCGGAGAGGAAAGAGAAAAATTGACTCGTAAATTCTCTAGTAAGAAACTGCTTATTTCACTACTGACAACTGTTAAAAAATCTGCAATATGAGAATCCCTATTTCTAGTAGTGGTAAGCTCATATGGCCTTACAACAAATCTGGTGAGCTTACTATCTAGTCTGAGTATAAGCTTCTAGCTGATAAACTCCCCCGCAACTCTCATCCCCATTACTTCCTCAAGTTCAACTCTTCCTTTGGAAATGTATTGGACACGCATACTTCCCACTAGGAATAAAATTGCTAGATTCAACCATAACCAGGATGATGTATGTAAAATGTGTGATCCTGAAACCACTGAACACATTGTTTTGAACTGTGCTTTCTCCAGATCTATCTGGTCTACCATACAAGCTGGTCACTATATCCTCGAGACATAAACTCTAACATTAGCATTCAAGATTGGATCCTTAAATGACTATCTTCTAGTCAGCTTACGGATCATATGATAGATATTATGGCTACAACTTGGTGTATACGGAAGTAAAGGTGTTCTATAATCTTTCAGGATAAATTGCATCCCCAAACCACAGCTAGATATGCTATTAAACTAGCTATGGAAACTAAAAACTCTTTAACTACTGTTGACATCCCTTCTGGCCAGCAAAAACTTGGCTAGGGATACTAATAATACTTGTACACTTCCACAAGACTGTATTCTAATTCACTGTGATGCTAAGTACGTAATAAATTTGGTTTGGGTATTGTTTTAATGGATATTTAAGATGGCTACAAAGGATGCAAAATATTACCAGGTTTTGGCCTACAATCCAGAAGCTGAAAGTATAGCTCAACTTCAAGTAACTAAACGGATAAAGCTGAAGAGGTTTTTTAAACGTTTTGCATAAGGAGTGATGCTAGGAATGTCATTTCTTATCTCAACAAAAGTAAGGGTCAGACTAGCTGGACAACTTGTTTTGTTTTAGATGACCGTCTCTTCCTCTTAAAAGAGGTTGATTTTGTTATATTTGAATACTTCACTAGAAATTTCAATGGCTTAGCAGATAAAGCTTCAAAGCATAGTAGAAATCTTAATGTTACAGGAGAATGGAATGATATAAGTTCTATTTAAGTTTTTCATTTTAGCTTAAAAATTGAAAAAATAATAATAACTCTTCCAGAAACCGAAGTAAATTCTTTGTCCTCACCAAAAATAAACGAAAACAAATGCAATAACTTATACATTTCATCTTCCATTTTTTGCAATGCAAACAAGTAAAGCGTTTATCCTCTCTAATCCCGGTGGTCGAGTCCAATGGCCTAGAATGAGTTATTTCCAAATGAAAGAACATGCTCTGAACCAAATACATTTTCAACTCACATGGACTTTTGGAGAGCACTAAGCACTACAACATTGGTAGTCCTATCCTAATAAACTCAAGATTATGTAGTCCAAGTAAGAAATTTACTAGTTGCATACAAAACCCAAATAGAAAGGGCAGTTGGAAAATTTGATGGTAACAGTGGGGAATCACATTCGACTTCAAACTAAATTAGGAAACCTATTTTAGAACTATGAAAAAGGAAAACATAAATTAACCAAAACTTCAAAAAAGAAAAGAAAAGGAAACTGTTTCACGGAGTCAAATGAGGGTCAGCTACATCACACCTAGTAAAACAAGCTAGTGCCTGAAATGCCTAACATTGGTGAAGAGAAGAGAGACACCATATTTATCACAACAGTCAATGGCATCTGGATCTCTCATACTACCGCCAGGTTCTGCAATAACTGAAATCCCACTCTGACAAGCTTCTTCTACTGCATCATTCCAAGCTGAACCACAAGTGCAAGAGTTGAAATCCAAATTAGAATCACAAACATATTAACAAGCCATGTAATATAACTATGTGATGCCTACTTTCAGATGAACAATACCCACAACTTCATAGGTTCTGCAGTTTTGCCAATAATAGGTGGAAAACAAACGTTTACCACATTAATAAGCACTCAATAAACTGGAGTGACAACCTTCAGATCTATTTTATACAAGTCGAAATGTGAATTATACGACAATACTAACAGGTTACATTTTACCCTCAACATTCTCTGTTTATACTGACTTATATCCAGTAGGATGATAGAGTTGACCATTTTCTAGGGCAGGATATTGTCAGTCCACATCAAACAGGATCAAATTGGCAATATGCGAACAGTGTTGTGCCAAAAATGTGCAAAATACCATTATATAAACCTGTGTGTAGCACAGAAATTTTTATTGAAAAGAACCATTACCAAAGGGGAAGAAAGCATCACTGGCTAGAGCTGCTCCTTTAATCTCGTCGCCAGATTTTTTTGAGGCTATCCTTAGACTCTCTAGGCGGTTTGGTTGACCACTGCCCATCCCTAACATACAGTTGTTCTGAATAAAAGTAAACAGTAAAGGACAGAATGATAGTATTAGAATGATTCGGCACTATAAAACCAAAATAACAAGCAGTTAATCAAATTCCGATGGGCTGCAGTTGATTCCACAAGTAGAAAAACGAACCTTGGCAATAACTATAGCATTGCTCTTGACATGTTTACAACACAACCAAGCAAATTTTGCATCAGAAAGGTTGTCCTCTGTTGGAGCCTTTTTAGAGACTGCCTTAAAATCAATGTCTTCTGGAGTTAAATCGTCAGAATCTTGTGCTAACCAACCCCCACCAACTTGTCTGAGCGAGAGTTTTCCCTTTTCGTTCTTAGTTGCTTCAAGAATCCTCAGGGTTTTTGACTTCCCACGAAGAATCTCAAGACCTTTCTTAGAATATTTTGGAGCAACCACAATCTCATAAAACATCCTTGTTTCACCATCAGTTGGGCTTCTAAATTCTCTGATTTCCTTTGCCAAAGTCTTAACACACAAAAATTTGAATTAATATATGATGTACGAGCACATTTACCAAGAAAAACTTCACTTTTTCAATCCTCATTGATGTCTTACCTCGTCAACTTCTACGTTGAATGCAACTATCCCACCGAATGCACTTACTGGGTCTCCTTTCACGGCTAGCCTATATGCTTCAAGAATGTCATCCCGAGATGCTACACCACAAGGATTTGTGTGCTTCACAACCACACAAGTAGGTTTTGGAAATTCTGATACGCAATTCCAAGCTGCGTCCGCATCTAAATAGTTATTATATGACATTTCCTGTACATAAAGTAAAAAAGAACAATCACAAATAAATATAAATTAAAATGTAATTAAAATTAAACAGAATAGATCACGTAATACATACACGCAAGAAAACAGTACAAATTACTCATCTAAAGGAGTATATTTTAAGTTGTTAGCTTGAGACTCGTGAAGGCTGGAATCAATAAACAAGGATGCTGCACCAGAACTAATAAATTGAACAAATCTGTTGAGTAAATCTTCAAACGGCATGTACAACTTATTATGTCTAAAATCAATGGAACTAGAAAATGAGTTATGATTTCAAGCAAAATAAAAATCATTCACATTCTTAAAAAGATACGATCCTATATCATATATAACTTCTATCGCTTCTCAAATTATTGACTATGGCACCTCAACTGAAGATGTACAGTACATTCTTCAGGAGAGCTTAAATTGTACAAAAGCACACACAAATCATAACTATCCCTGATTCCCTTCTTATAAGTAATTGAAGAATCTTTTTAACTTTAATTGTTAAAACCACTAGAAAGAAAAAAAGCGACAAAGTTCAACTAACTAACCTTCCCATGATGCTGGACTGCAGTGGCTATACCTCCAGCGTTGACCTCGGAAAGACTCTTGTCAACGTAAAATGCAGCTTTCTGGTGAGGATTTTCACCATACCGAAGAGACCTTTTGTCTGAGAGACTCTTGGTAAGGCTGGGAGGAAATTTATCTAGCATCACGTAAAGAACAAGATTAAAACCCACTTAATATTTTCACAATTAATTCTCAGATAACAATTGAACGATAAAATGCAACACTACCTCCTACTGTCTGGTGCCATAGCCACTCTGAAACTGCGGAATCATATGAAGCAACATGCTCAAAAGCCTTCCAAGCAAGCTTCCTACGAAAATGTGTATCAGACTGATTTCCTTTCAAAAAATCCAAGAGGTCAGGATAGTCTTTGGCGTCAACAACTACGAGTACATCCTTGTGGTTCTGTTGAAAAAGCAAGAACATTAAAGTAAGTAAATGAGATACTCAGACCCATACATTAGAGTTAGAACAGGAGGACTGAGAAATCTTCTACCGACAAAACCAGCTTTTTTGTCACTCTGTGTACGTATACTGGAAATACTTCATGCCTCCGACACAAAAACTATATAGTATCCCTAAAAAGACCAGATTTACACAAGAACTAATCTGGCTGCCGACATAAAAACCTAATTGATTAATATATTGCTCCTACCTTTGCCGCAGCTCTGATCATAGCAGGGCCACCGATGTCAATGTTCTCAATTCCATCTTCAAATGTAATTTCACCACTTGAAGTAACTTTCTCATAAAAGGGATACAAATTTACTACAACTAAATCAAAAGTCCCTGTGAGAAACATATAACATAATCAGTCAGATAAAACATTATGATATAGACCTATCAAACTCCCAATAACTGTCTTTATGTCAAGAAACTCACCTATTCCATGCTTATCTAGAGCATCCATGTGATTCTGCATGTCTCTTCTAGCTAGAATACCCCCATGAACGCTGGGATGTAAAGTTTTGACACGGCCATCAAGCTGTAGTAAAAACAGAAACAATCCATGTCAAACTTCAGTTACGGGTTGCTTCTTCATTGCAATGAAAAAGAAGATCCATCAGCTATTGATACTAACAGAACCTCAGTTGTAAGATCAACATATATGTAGAGCTGTAGGGACAAAAAGCATACAAGCACAACTTATCACTCCAAATATAAAAAGGTTCTGTGTAGCCAGTAGTGGCAGTTGTGTATAAACTTTAGAAATTATTTTTAATAGCTTCCCAACTCTTACAGAAATCCTTAAAAATTGGGTTCAGATCGGCTGTTAAGCAATAGTTGTTTACAACCAAAGAGACAATTTTAGCATCTAGCGTTACTTGTGAGTTGTGTCTATCTGTACATTTGCAAAGTAATCCACCAAAACGGCTGAGAGGTCAAAAGGCAAATCCCAGCACTTACCATTTCAGGAAACTTAGTAACTTGTTCTACTTTGGTTACTGCGACTCCAGCTTTCTCTAAAGCGGTCGCTGTTCCACCAGTTGAAACAATAGTATACCTACATCAAAAAGCACACTCAAATTGACATACTGTAGTATAGGAGCTATGCGTAAAAATAAGCAATTAAGATTGAACAATCAGCTAGCAGCTAAATTGTTATCAAGAGACCTCAGACATGCACAATTCTTATAAACAAACCAGAATTGCTTAACCCAGCTTATGCGCAGCACAAACTTTAAGGAATGGAATAAAAGAACAACCACGAGTAACAAAGGGAAACTAGTATTCACCCTAATTCCTGAAGTCCATTGGCAAGTAAAGAAAGATCCTGCTTGTCTGACACCGATATCAATGCTTGTTTGTTGCCTAGAGACACCAAAATGAATAAATATTGATTAGATTTCGTACAAAAATCAAAACGAACTTTTAGATACCAACAGAATTTCAAGAGAAATTAGTAAAAACTACCTTTCAATGAAGCTGTTGCTGGAGATGCTTCCACTGCAGCAGACATTGCTTTCACTAAGCTAACCATATTTCCACAAAACACTGACGGAATCCGATACAAAATTGATGCCTGAAAAACCAATTAAACCAAGAATTACAACCCAAACTTAAATAAGTACTAATTCACAATAACAAAAAATCATTTTATTGAGCTACCTACAAAGTAATTGAAATTTACCTTTCGAGGAGAGTAGGCGGCTCTGTGAGCCTTGACGAACTGGAGAGTACAGACTCCGTTAGTAAAAGCAGTGTTGACAGAGTTACCGGCGGTGGCAGCAAAACCCAACATTCCTGAAATCAAACAAAATCAATAGAAAGAAAGGGTTTTTTTCATTACAGAAGAAAAACATTGAAACACCATTAAAGTTGGTACCTTTTTCTTCAAATCTCTTTGTTTAGAGACTGCCGGAGGCGATAAAGCTCTGGAGAGAATCAAAAATCGCTGGGTTTTTTAGGGTGTGTGTGGTGGGAATAGAAGCAGACTCCTTTTCCCCTTTTTAACAGTTGGGGTTTTTGGGGAGTGATGGTGATGAAGAAGAGATATTGAGTGTGGGGTTTTATTAATATCGAGGGTTTTACTCTAAAAAAATGTTTTTTTTTTCTTCTATAAACTGCGTTTTCAGCTTTTATCTAGACCGTTCAGATTTTGGAATAAAGATTGTACTTTTAATGAAAAAAAAAGTTGATCTTTTTGCCGTCTGTTCCTGCTCAGACATCGAACTTAAATGACTTGATTTTGAGCATAGAGGTGGATTTTTGAGGTTTTAAGATCAAGAAGAAAAAAAAAATGATAGCATCTCTTTTTTTGGCAACAGGGAGTAGAACTCAACTACACAGAACGAAAAGAAAATGGTGGTGCTTGGTATGCACTAGAGGAGACTGGAGCTTCACATTTTTGAAGCTGCAGAGTGTTGCAAAGTACAAGCAATACGAGAGTTGCTTGGTAAAATCTGAAATAAGCATACAAATGTACGAAACTGGCAAGAAACTGGCAAGAATATCGGCACAGGGTATTTCGAAAACAGTCATTTCCAGGAACTTGTGATAACTAATAGTTCTGGCATAAGAAACAGCTCTTCAAGAACTTCTGACAAATAAGAACTAACCACCAACATTTATCATAATGAACCGAATCTATATGTCAGTTTGTTCTAAACTTCTAACCCATTTTACGATCTCTCTCTGATAAATTGAAACAAAAAGGTTGTTACAGTGAAGGCATTCCCTTCCCAGTGGTAGGGTCGTAGGTTTTTTCCGTCACTAGCTCCAACGGGGTATCTTTCGGACCAGCTGCAACAAAAACATAA
Organism: Papaver atlanticum; assembly: GCA_023531105.1. Taxonomy (NCBI): domain Eukaryota; kingdom Viridiplantae; phylum Streptophyta; class Magnoliopsida; order Ranunculales; family Papaveraceae; genus Papaver; species Papaver atlanticum. The sequence continues at coordinate 607,945 of JAJJMB010002338.1, read as the reverse complement.
ACCAAAGCATCCATCAGCTTATGCTTGAGCCAAATCTTAACATGAAACGGAGTAACAGAAACTAAGTATAGTCGAAAGATATGTGACATGCCCTTGGAGAAAGAAAGACATTAAACAGGTCAAACCGCTATCAAAGAAAGTAAAAGAAAGCGATAAATAATACCCGATAGCACACATATTGTCCCTAGAATAACTATAAAAGATGGGTTTATGAGAATGACAAGGCTTAACAGAGATAAATACCAATTGTGGGTCTTGGTGTCGTCCTAATTTTTAATATCTCGGGACGAGGAATGATGGATCCAGAGGCTCCGATTCCTCTAGAAACTCTTACTTTTGTGCCATCTTCTAAATATTTGATTCCAACTTTACAAGGGTTCCTGCATAAAGCAAACACAACCTAGAACTTAGGTAAACTAGCAGATACAAGATAAATGTTTGGTAATAACAAAACATCTGTACCCTGTGACGGAGTCAACAACTTGAACATTTGAAACATGAAGGGGAGCTTCAACAGTAAAAATTCCACCCTCGTGACCTTGTCCTTGTTTGATATGTTTCTTTACCTGTAAGATTGATACCACATTCAGTATTCATCTTTTCACAAGAAAGAAATACTTCTGCGCAAATATATTTGGGAGTATCCATGGATAAGGAAAACAAAATGGTGATACGCAGAGATATTTAATGCTGACTCAGAAAATATGAGAACATTATGGCTGAAATAGATATTGCATCGAAAGAATTTTAAGGGCCAATGACATAGCCTTCGGTCCAATATGTATGAACTTTGACGTAATTAAAGCCTTAAAGAAACAAGATTAACCAATATGTCATGCATCCTCATCAACTTCCATCAAATGTATATTCTCACATATTTTGGAAGTTGGTGAATAGAGACCGATACACCAATGTCATTGCAGTAGGAGTTATCTTAAGGATTTCGAAGTTTGATGCCAAAATCCTGGTTTAGCTTATAATCATCGTTTCAACTAAGGCACGGATAATTTACAGCTGAGCAGTAAGCCCTTATACGAAAGAAGATACTACACAGACCCTAAACTGATACCACCCCCGTTTTAGGAAAAGTGATACTTTCACTTTTTCATCTTTATCTAAAAATAGGCCAAATTGAAAAAGTTTAAGTATCGCGTTTCCTCAAACGGAGGGAGCATTTCATATTTGATATCACACGGGATCAAAACCTTTGCACATTCAAACACATACGTAGAGTCTAATGTCTGGCACAAGATGAAATTTTGTCAGAAATGTAAAAATCAGCAAGTTTTATATAAGACAATAACCCTAACCCTATGTATTTCTCAATCTAATAAATAGTTAAATCTGAGTCAAGCTCTAAAGCAATCACATTTTACACAATTATGGAATTCATTCTCATATCCTAAAGTTGAAATTCTTCACTGCTGTAAAATTATTCTACATTGAAGCAACGTAAGCATGAAATCGGTGAGTATGACGCATCCTCGTCACATTAAAGGTACATTCTTACATATTGTGGAAATAGGTGAATGAGAAATCGATACAACAACGTTGCTGTTGCCATTGCAGTCAGAGTTATCTCATGGTTTTCGGAGTTGGATGACAAAAATCCGGATTTAGCTTACTAAACAATCCAAGCTACAATCTTAGTTACCGCATAATTCCAACTGGGGCATCAATAAATAACAGTTGAGCAGTAATTCCAAATAAAAAGGCATGTGTAGTAAACCAAATTCGAAACGGATATTTGATATTTAGTTAAACAAGAGTTTATGCATCCACAACAACAACAAGTACTATCATACAGGTTCGAACCTTTACACACTCAAACACACATAAATCTCCACAATGTGGAAGTCTAATGTTTAGTACAGGATGAAATTTTTCCAGAAATGTAAAATTCAGCAAGTCATTGGTTTTTATCATAAGACACAACCCTAACTCTACCTATTTCTTAATCTAATAAAGTAAGTAAAAACTGAGTCAAGCTCTAGAGGAACCACTTCTGACACAATTACGAAATTCATTCTCATAGCCTAAAGTTGAAATTGTTCACTACTACGAAATTATATTATACTGAAGCAACATAAGCATAAAATCGGTGAGTGTAATGCGTCCTCATCAACAGCCATTAAGGTATATTCTTTCTAACATATTGTGGAAACAGGTGAATAGAAATCAACATTGTTATTGTCATTGCAGTCAGAGTTTTCTCATGGTTTTCAGAGTTTGATGACAAAAATCCTGGTGTAGCTTACTAAACAAATCTTGGCTACAGTCTTTTTTACCACATCTTTCAACAAGGGCATCCATAAATAACAGTTGAGCAGCAATTCCAAATAAAAATGCACAAGTACTAAAGCAATTTCGAAGTGGATATTTGATAGCTAAACAAGAGTTTATACATCTACAACAACAAGTACTATCATACGGGATCAAAACCCTTACACATTCAACCAAACATAAACCTCCAAAACGTAAAAGTAATGTTTAGTACGAAATGAAATTCTGCCAGCAGTGTAAAATTCAGCAAACCACTGGCTTTTATTACAAGACACAACCCTAAATCGAATGAAGCACGGTAACTTCAATTCAATCTCTAAAGTCTTAACTCCGCATTTCCTGATCTAATGAAGCACCTTAAATTCGATTCAAGTTCTAAAGTCTATAGAATCAGTTTCTACACGAAGACGAAATTCAATCTCATATCCTAAAACTGATCTCTTCACTAGTCCCAAATTATTTAACATCCAAGCAACATACGCATCAATCAAACAAATTATATAATTAAAAAATTGAAAGATTAACTTACAAGATTTTTGCCTTCAACAATAACCCGATTCTGAGTACGAACAACTCGTTTAATAACACCAGTTTCTCCTTTATCTTTGCCCCTGATTATCATTACCTAGATAACAGAACCCCAATCAAAAATCAATCAAAAGATTCAAGAAATGAAACAAAAACACTTATTTAATTATAGGTTATACATTATCTCCCCTGAGAATCCTCCAGTTTTGTACAAGCTTTTGAGCTGCTTTCCAACCCATACTCTACCAAGATTGAAAATTTCAACCACCTTCTTCTTTTTCTTCTAATGGAATTTTAGGGTTTTGGCTTTTTTTTTTGGGGTTTTTCTCTGAAACTGTGTTTCCTCTCTCTGTAAACTAGACGCAAATTGCGAAGATTTATTGAAAATTGAGATGCCCCTTAACCAATTTTAGGCTGTAAATATTAACCGCTCATGCTTCTGCCACGTGTTTATAATATTTTTTCTGGTATTTAAGTCACCTACCTCAAAAACAAATTGCTCAAATTTATAAATTAATGCCCTAATTTATCCCCTTAGCTTTTTGTCCTGATAATAATAATCTGAAGAAAAAGATGAGATTTTGTTGGAATTTTCTTCAAATTATCTTTCTTTTCTTACATTGCTTCCACTTCCCAGCCAGAGCAATCAGGTAAATATTTTGGGGTTCAAAATATTTGTGATTAATATAGATAGATAGATCAAATTTACATTATGAAATCACTTCAGACACAAAAAGTTTGGATTTTTATTAGTGTGGGTTAATCAATTTGATCTTAATTTGATTGGGTTTCAATTATTATGTTGTAGGAGTGATATAGGGCTTCCAGAGAGAAAAATTTGCAGAAATACAGTTCAAGGAAGATATCTGCTTTCAGATGATAATGGTATTGAAAAATACACCCAGTTCAATATTAGCTTATGTTTGTTCTTTTGCACTATTGAATAAAAATGGTAGCTTTTTTGGGATTTTATAGAGCTTTGATTGGAATATAACATTGTATTGTAGGCCATGTATGTGACGCATTATCGGTGGATCAGTGGTCTCGTTGCTGCCCTGGATCAGGAGAGAAATACTCTTGTCAGTGAGTTTTTCTTGTAAACCCCATGTTTATAAAATTTGCGTAATTTGAATGCTCATTGTGGAGAAAGTTTTGAGTAATTTTTGTTTTCTTTGTTTGCAGAGGATGCAATATTGTTTCTCAGTGCTGCAATACATATGAGTATTGTGTTTCGTGTTGTTTAAATCCTGCTCGGGTACTTTATCTTAAACACGAATATCATTTGAAGTTTTTGTATAGGTGAAATGTGAGAAACCATTTACCATGTTGGTTTTTTTATTTCCAGACTCAACAAGAGCTGGCGCTGCAAGTGAAGATAGCTAAGCCAGTTTCTGCAGGTGATTGTTTTCATTTGCACTTGTGAAGCTTGGAGGGATACACTTGACATTCTGCATTCTTTTACCATTAGGGGGTTGCATATGCCGGGGTGTGCAACCTTATTTGTGTAAACTTTATCTTAGTTTGAGAAGACCTAGTTAGAAATAATAAAGATGGTCATATGGATTAATTTGGATTCACCGTAGGTAGGCTTTCTTGATACGATTTTTTTTTTTGATGTTATAAATTTTACTTCTGCAGGGACTTATGCAAGTGTGTTTGACTTCTGTGCTGGGAGGTGTCGGCATAGTTCTGAAAGCGTGGTTCGTAATCATTTCATAGGTCCTTTTTCAATGTTCCTTCTAATTTCCTCCAATTAGGATACAGAAAATTGTAGCAATGTTGTTAAATATGCATTCAAGTTCTAGCACGTGACGTACAGAAATTCAGAATGGAGTAAGAAGAACAACCTGAGCATTTATCCAAGTTAACAGTTATATTCTTTCTAGTTAGAGCTTATAACTTAGATATGGTCGTGTTACATAACATGGGCACTTGATGCATTTTAATAAAATACGCCTAGAATTATGATCTAGATGGCTTTCACTAGTAAGATGCTTAGATTGAACCTCCTATTTTTACCCACCACAGTTCAGTTCCCTGCAAGAAATTAAGACTTATGAAATGTATTTGGCAGATTGGAATCTTAATTTACCGGATGTTAGAATACTAGGATTAGCTTGATTTATGAATCTCAGACACTCATAATTTATTAATTTGTGTTCGGATATATATGATAATTCCTGCATATCTGAATGTATTCGGTAATTCCTATAGTATCCACTATACAGTAGTTGTAGGCTTGTAGCATGAATTTCACCAATCAAGTATTTAAATTTATGTAATTTAATTTTTCTTTTAAAATTCTTGATGTTGGGAATGACATAATCCTGTGACTGCAAAATGAAAATATACTCTGTTGTTTGGTCAACATTTCACATGTAGAAACTGCTATATAATGATAAATGTTGAATTGTCAGGTTCACGAGAATGCTTATGTTAGTGATTTCCATCACTGCTTTTCTCTGCGTTCAAATACTTCTGGTGAGTCAACACATGATCTCTTCCTGTCTCTCTCACTTTCCCGTCAAGCCCTATACCTCCATCTTCCCGTATTTGAAGTAACTCATACAGCTTTGGGGCTTTCTTGTCATCATTTGTAGGGACTTTGGACGGTCATTCGGAAGCAAGGTTAAATGGAATCAACGTTGTCATCGGAAGGTAAGCATTCTTGTGGTCGTTTGATTTTTTCGATTCAAATATCTATGAACTTTGGATTTTCTGCTATTTCTGTTATATATTTGACGTGTGTATGACATGCATTACAGGCAAGGGGAGACCTGCAATTCTGTCTGCAAGTCAAAGGGGCTATCATGTGTTCCCAGCAAGCTCTTGGTGCTGAATAAATGTGAAATGTAAGGTTTATAATTTTTGTGCACATTACTTTTCTAACAAACATCTTTTTTCGGAAAAAAACCTTAGATTGAACTTTATCATAAAGCCATACATAGCACTTCAGTTTCTCATCCAGTTACATTAGATATATCTCCTGTTCCCTAATTTTCAATTCTTTTGATATTATTTTTACTCTCTATTAAACAGCATTCAGAAATATATGAGTTGCAAGGGATCTTGCTTGGCCAGCATGGGATCAGATCAACCTGCAGAAGTAGCAGAGGACGCCCCTAGACATTTGGTACGTTTTGTTCTTCATTCTCGTTTTTATTATAACCGTATCAAGCATCGCTTTAAAAATGGAAAGTTCTTGACAAACAACATTTCATTAAAAAAGAAAAACAGATTGAGTAAGATTTGTTGCTCTTAGCTCTTAATATGGGATTGAAGGGTATCTTATAGGATTTGCAATCAGTTTATCAAGAAAAGGAAATTGGGACAGGGTTTTGATGGGTATGGGTTGCACTATGCTCCTAAGTAAAACCATATGGCTGTCGGATAATTTCATCATAAGGAACTTGAGGTCATCTGGCGGCATGCACATGGAAGCTAAAATTGCAGCCCATCCCATCAAAATCTATGTCGGTATTGTGCTCAGAAGTAGAATTTTTCATCTGTTCTCATTCCAACACTACGCTATAGAACTTGTGCGAGTAGCATTGCCGCAACACTTATTTTCCATGAATTATCGCTGTACCAACTATGAGTTATCTTGTGTACAGAATCCAGGAACGTGTCTATTCACTAGAACTCAAAGCATGCTTTCTTGTGATGGTTCACATCGACATACGAGGAGACTTTGCCCTTGTGCTTGAGGAGGCTTTCCCCTGTGCATAATTCATCGACATTGATCGGTACGATTTCGTTTTTAAAGTTAAGAATCCTTTTTATTCTGTCCACAAATTCTACAGAATATTCTATATTGCCAGTTAACACAACTGGTCCTTCACTTGGCTGTTAAATGAAAGAGATATATCATCAGTAACTGTTGTTTCTCAAATTGCTACCAGTTGATGTTCAGGAACCTCTAGAGAAGCTAGAAATGCCATCTAATTGATCAACCAGCTGCAGTTTGGCCAATCTAATCAAACAACTTCGTATTTTGTCAACTGACTGGCGCAAAAACGGTCAATAAGCAAGCGCTCCGCACACGTAAGGCCACAAGGTTTTATGTATTCTTTTATTAAATATATAAGTTGTTGTATTTTTAATTAAGTTTGCATAATTATTGTAGAATTTCCCATTGTAAACAATCCACCACATTGTAATTCAATCATTTCATTATATAACTTCGAAAAATCCAAAATCAAGTGAAAATACGGAACCCATGTTTACTTACCCTTTCACCTCGAGTGTATTGAATTATATATTACAACATTGATAACTTATCCACAGTTCCTGTATGTTTTTGCTGTTTAAACACAAGGCTTTCAGATCAGTCAAGGAAAGAAAAAGTTGCAAAACAGAATCTAGAGTAGAATTAAACTAAATTATAGCCAACCATAATTTATAATTCACATAAATCTCTAAATCAATTATTAATTCAAAATGAATAATCTGTGCTGAACAGTTTCTTGCTAAATGGTTTGGAAATAATTCTGTCAGATTCTCCACTTTGTTCTTCTCCGTCGCTCATTTCTCCATCTGCAGTTTCAAAAGCTGGATGATTGAAGATGTATTTAAGAAGCTGAGTTCCTCGTAGAGCATTCGTTAATGGCAGGTGACCTGCAGGTGTGTCATCATTCAACTCCCATATGAATTCCGTAGGAAATGCTCTATAATTATACTGTTCTATCTCAGTATCAAGCTTTTTCATCCACCCAACTTTCCTAAAGAAATTACTGAAATCCTCATCTTGTTTTTGCCATATTTTCTTCTGAACACTGTACCCAAATTTCTCACCACTATACTGCCTCCATAGCTTATCCATTGTCAAAAGATCTTCTACCGGAATAAACTGAACTTCCGAGAAAAACACATACCCACGTTTCTCAGCTTGTTCACCAGCCAATACAATAATCAAACGACGGGTTTCTTCATCTGCCTGACGAAAGTTTTGTGCAGCTAGATGCTTTTCCAGAACCTCAAACACCGGATTCCCTGAAGTTGTGGTCGGTGGGTCTGTAGTTTGGTCAGCAGTTGTGGCAGGGGAAGATGAAGTGGTTGAAAAAAGACTGAAATGTGTAGGAGATAGTTTGTAAGAAAGAGATATGGTTGTATTAGCAGTGGTGGTCGGTTTGAGGAAAAGCGGAAACTGCAGTGAAGAAGAAGATGAATGGGTATCTGAGTAATGGTGATGGTTTTGCCTTAGAAGTGAATGGTGGTGCAGAGATTGAAGTGAAGTGGTTGCCATTGCTAGATAGAATGAATGGGAGACAGATGAACTTGCAGAGTTGCAGGCTAGAGAGGAAGAGGATGCAAGGTCTGGTTTTGGTTGTGAAAGTCTGAGAAAGATAAGAAATGAGTGAAAGAGAGGGGAATTAATGAAATCGAAATGAGATAGAGGGAAAGGATTTCATTGGCTCAATCTGGGTGAGCCTATCTCTGTGTGTCATTGTTTTTGTCTCTCTAATTGTCTCTTTGTTTCTGTGGATTCAGTACTTCTTGGAGTTTGGTTACTGATGAAGTATATGAAGCCTCATGTCTGCCACGTGTAATAAACCCACAGAATCAATCAGACTGTGAGATGAGGTTGTAGATTTTTCCCACTTGACAGACATGTCTTGTGATTCTGTGAAGTACACATAACACTTGGAAGTTGGAGGTAATTGGATTTGGAAGTTGGAGGTAATTGGATTTGGAAGTTAAGTGTATTTGGAAGCTTACTTTATCTTTATTATTGTGGGTGGAGATTAAAGAATCACTGTTAAAGAAATGATTAAGAGGATTTTAATAGTAGTTGATTACTTCAAGATTCAGATGTTAAGTGTATTTTAAGTACCACTAGTTAGATTTTTTTAATTTATTTATCTGGAGAGGATTTGACTGCCACTGCACCAAAATTTCTACTCCACACAAATAATTTGAGCCAAATCTGGGATAATTGCAGCGATCCTATGTTTAGTCTCTTGTTTATTAATTGGGCCGATCGATTGGAGAGCCCGAAGGGAGGGAGTCTCTTTTATGACCATTTTTTTGTAAAATGAAACCTCACATAAATTTGCAATTTGATAAAAAGATTTTGGTAGTGTGCACTTGATAATACTAAAATATCTCTCCCTTTTAGTCCAATTACTATAACTCCTTATGTATCCTATTTCTTTAGGGGTATAATTGGAATCAAACTTTAATATAACATATTTAAAAATCCGTGTCTTGGAATTTTACAAATTTTATCTCTTTAGAAAGGGTTATAAAAAAATCTACGCAACAAGTACAAACAACAATATCAAATTTAGAGTTTTTACAAAAAATTCATAGGTGTTTATCATTTTAGGCACAATTTTAGAAAATTAAATGTATATTCATTATACAAACCACCACAAATGATACATAATATTTTATGTAGCCATATTTTGGTTTATGCATCAACTAATTTTCCGTTACAACTAATAAAACGATGTACTCACTCCGTTTCAAGAAAAGTGATATTTTCACTTATGCCTCAAAAACAACATTCCGACAAAAAAATGATATATAACGCGCTATGCAATCAAGAATGTTTCGTTGTTTTTTTTCGGTCGGCCCTCCCCACCGTGGCAACGGTATTCTAGTTTATCTAAGCACAATTAACAATAATTGTGGAGCTAATGTTCAAAATTTTGTGAAACCAACCATACGGTTGGATAAGTTTTGTTTGGTATTAGTATTTTCTATTAGGATGTGTGTCTTTGTATGCTTGTATTAGTTGGTGTTAAATTAGCTCACTGACGTGTTAGGAACCTGTGTAATCTGATTTTTTTATCAAAAAAGAGAATTTTCAATGGGCCCCACCATAAATGGTCCCCTGCTATCTTCCGACAGGGCCCATCGGGACCCACCAAAAAAACTGTGAGAGCTGGTCCATCGGTCTGTTTCGAACCGCTGTTTTTTTATGAGCCTAGTCATCATCAGTTTTGGATACGTGGCGAACTTTACCTTGACACAGTGGTTCGTTTTCGTAGGGAATATGTTTGGAAAGAAAATAGAAATATTGATTAAAACAATCGTACTTATCTGCCTCTTCTCACAACATCTGTAGTAACAGTGAGAGAACTCGAGAAGGATTCAAGTGAAAAACCAGAATCGGGTGAACTTATATTAGATTTCTGAGTTCAATACATAGAAAGGAAAGTGATAGTTATGAACTCGTGGGTCACTTAGTTCCATGGAGATTTGAAAGTAATTGAAAAGGGGTTTCTTTTTCTGGTTCCGAATTTGAGATTAAAGGTATGATTCAACTCTAATTGTTCTTGTTCCAACAAATTCTTCTAAATATGATAGTTATTGATCGAATCTCCTATTACTAATTCTATCTTGATCTTGTCAAACTCAGTATCAACAGACCTAGGGTTTTTGTTGAATTTGATTTCATATCTATGTATTGACTGAATCGTGATAGGAATAGAACTTGAAGTATAGATACGAGTAGTGAATCTTCTGAATCTGTTGAACACCGGGGATCTTAGGGTTCTTTTGAAGCTATTCTTTTTTACAATTTTTCTGCTGGTTCATGATTCGGGCAGAACTATGCTAGGGCTTGGAATTAGATATATTGTGATGCTACATGATACTGTAAATTTTAGATTTGATATGAAAATTGGTTGATTGAAAACACAACAGCGCTTCAGAATTTTAGGTACTGTTAGGTGACATTTTGGCTCAAATTTTAGGGCCTTTTAGATATTGAACTGAATCATGGTTTCTTTTCATAAATTTTAGTCCTTTGAAAGACGAATCAATTGTGATATTAAGTGGCATGCCCTGAGCTACTTGATGTAAGATATGCCTATTTCAGTAATTGCTGTTCAACATTCTTGACCAACTCTATTTTTCAGAGATTCTGACATATATGTTTCTTAATCTAGCTTAAGACTTCTACTGATAGGTACTGGTTATCTTTTGAACAAGAATTTCAGCTTGACATTAGATGTTGCAGTTAGGATTATGCATTTTGAAGTGTGCCAGCTTGTATAGCAACTGTCCTGCACTCATGGCAGTTCTGCTTTCAAGGATATTGACAACTTACAGCTTGATTTAGCCTTAGTTTCTACGGTTAACGTTAGAGTACTTAGTTTCTAGGTTAACACACAAGAATTGTTTCTATATGTGAAATTAAATCTCGGTTCTTTCGTAGGGTTTATAGTATATTGAATGACCAATCTGAAACTTATTTAGCTTGATTTTAGAGTTTATTATGAAATCTGGAAATTGCTTGTAACTGCAGTGAGTAGGCATCTTTATGGACTTTTATAGGTATGCTAGAGATCAATTTAGTTCATGATGACTTAACGAAAATTGTAGAGGAGATTGTTATCTTTCTAAAGAGCTATTGGTTGTTTAATTTGAATCAAAGATGAATGTTTTTTTTGCACCCCGAAACTTAGACCCTCGTGCTGTTTACAAGGGTGTTAGAGGTTGAAAATGAAGTGAGTTATAATCAAACTGCATTGTACAGGTTTTACTGTTTGACTAGGTGTCTCTGGATTCAGTTGGCGGTTTACGAAGATTGAGGTTTGAGTAGCGGTTTGAGGTGGGAACTTACATTACTCTTTTGTAACCATTGATGACTTTTTACAAAATTATGTTTATGCACTTAAACAATTCATGCATGGTTGGATTTTGATTCTCGAAAACTCTGTAGATTCTGTTAGTCATTTCCATTACTTGGAAATGACCTGAAATGTACTTGCTTGCCTTGTGATTGTGTGGGAAATAAGAATTTCCATTGTGTGGTATATAGATACTGCTGCTTCTTTTTATACCTACTTACTTTCAGCTTTTATGCACTATGGCTAGGGCGAAACACCGCAATATTACTACTGAGTGTGGTTAGCACAAATATTATACATTGTTTGATGAAGGAGTTAGTTCCATATACATGATTGTATTTGCGTGCGTTGGTCTTCTTTTAATGCTTAGAGTACATGCTTGTTTATTCCAGTGAATTAAATGTGTTACTATCGTTGAGGAAAACTTGCATTCTTTTAAATTCAACTTTGATGATTATAATTTAGTAGTGTAATTATCCATTGGGCTTGTTTAGCTCACTCTTTCCACCTCCTTGTTAGTGACAGGTAGCTTTGATGTAAGTGGTGTTGATTCGGCCGAAGGAGAAATTGACGTTTGGGTCGATTAAGTGGTCTTAACTTATGTCCTTGAGAGATCGTTGCTGATCTCAGTAGTACTGTGCAGTTTATGTAACTTTTTGAAGGTGTTTTTTTTTTTGAGTTTTTTTTTTATTGTAAGTAAAACTCCAACTCCTGAGTGTATATTTGTATATCACCAAACAAAACACTTGTAAATTAGATATGTATATTATGAAAAGCCTAGTTTATGTTGTTGGCTTGTTTTGGAAATTAGAGCTCAATTTGAGATAGTTTCGGTTTTAGTGTCCTAATTACTGATTTGGGAAAAAGGGGCGCTATAATAATGAATCCTGATCTTTGATCATTTTCTACTTCGTCACGCTACCGATCCTAATGATAAAGTCATTTCTCTCTCCACCATTCTGATTGTGCCGAATCTTGTCAAATCTGGACCAGTCGCTGTTGTCTTAGCGGTAGCAAGGTCGATATTAAAACTTTATACTTTGATATTAGACTGAGAGAATGAAATGATGGTTGCGGGCGATTTTATTATTGCGATCGGTAATAGGATATAAAATCAGGGGAGGTGCAAGAAATTTGTCATAGGAAGGTAAAATCTTGAACCCTGTTTTAGGGTCATACTGAATAAAGATAAAAACTGATTGTAAATATTAAAATCAATAACCTCATAACCAAATATTTTTTGTAATGGTAAATCTGCCCTTTTAGTGTTAGTGTTAATATTAATGATTAGTTATTAGTAATCCTGATTAGTGATTAATTTAATGATTAGTGATTAAGATAATTTAGTTATAAATTTGTGTAGATGAAAATTTTGGAGGAAGAAAACAAAGTTAGGTTTTTTTGGTGAATGAGAAGGGGAAAGTGAGAAAAAAGCTTGTATTTTGATTCAATGGACAAGGAGGGTCAATCTTCGTCTAAAAAACCTAGGAAAATACACATCAATTACAACAATGATCCGAAAATGGTTGATTTGTTAGATTATGAGAATGATTTGTTCAAACTCAAACTCAAGATGATGATTTTTATGAGCCAAATCCAAATAATGAATACATATATGAGGAACCCAATGCTTCTAATACAGAGGTACACTTCTATCTTATGTTTAATCTCACTTTTGGAGCTTGAAATCATCAAAAGTTTGTATTTTTTTCACTATGGTTCGGCGAACCAGGAATATGTTCGGCTTAAATTTATCAGCCGAACCCATCTGGTTATTGACAAATGATGAACAGTTCGGCTAGCTGCAAGTGTTATGGTTAGCCGCCGAACCTTTATTTTGTTATAGGTTCGGCACATATTGTGAATATCGTAATAGCCGAACCTAACCATTAATTTTTCTTTGTGATACAGAGAATAGTTCGACTTATAATGGAAATATCATAACCAGCCGAACCTAGACTTTTCCATATACACTATAAACTAGACGCACATGGTTCGACTCAAACTCAATACTATCGAATAAGCCGAACCCAACAACTGTCATCTGATTCTCCAACACAGTGAGGTGTTCGGCTTGTAATTCAAAATTATTTCAAGCCAAACCAACCGAGATCAGCCAATAGATAAACACAGTGGGTTGTTCGGCTTAAAATAAGTATTATCGAATACGCTGAACCCCATCTTCGCCCCTACCTGTCACTACGTTCGGCTTAAAACTCAGATGAAATTTCAAGCCAAACTATTCATATGCAGTTTCAGGAAGTTGTTATGAAGAACAGTTCGGCTCAAAGTTCAACTCAATTTTGAGCCGAACCCAATACTGTAACCGTCAAAAACCCTAGTTTTTCAGATATTAAACCTATTCAATCAATGAAAAACAACAAATAAAGAGATGGGTTTGTAGAACTTACTTCCGTATCCTCATTTCCGGAGTTGGTGCTTCAATTGGTTGATTTTGTGGTTCAATTTCAGTTTCTACACCTTCATCTTCATTTGGTTCTTCTTCTTCAATTGATGGATTAGAGATGGATTAGAAGACGATTTTGAATGCCTACTCATTGCTTTTTTCCTTTTTACGAACCATTATAGTTGAGTTTAATAGACGATTAAATTTTCGCCTCAATGAATTTTTTCTTCTTCTTTGGAAGAGTTCGGCTAGAGTAGGGGAGGGAGGAAGAAGAAGATTATGTGAGTGAAACTGATTTTAATTTTTTTAAAACTGATTTGGTTTTTATATTAAGGTAAAGGTAGATTAGTAATTAAAGTTGTTGAAGGGTATATAGGTAATTGAACTACCCAAGGGATACCCCTTATAAGGGCACCCTATATGGGACTATTTGTTTGTATGCCCTAAAGTTTTAGGTACGGCCTAAAACAGGGTTCAATAGGAAGGTAAAATCTTGCTAGGCTTGGAAGCCCAATTTTTAAAAAAAAATTAGAACAGGCTTGGAAGCCCAATGCTTCTAGCTGGCTAAAATGGATCATTATTCACATGCATGATTTTCCTTTGAGAACCCCTCTGTCAATCTAAGGAGTTAAATCTCAACTTACATAAAGCATGCATATGATTCATTAAGGATAGTTACAAATCTATAAAATCAAATTCCATATAACTAAAAATTGTTGAATGCCTCATGTTACTAAACAAATAATGAGCCAAGAATTCCAAGTACTTCTAAGTTTGTCTTTGTTTGTTCCTGGCTTCATTTCCAGTCTTTTCCCCTCCAAAAGCACCCGAATTAAGTGATACTAAACTTTCCATGCAGCTCACCCGTTCACTCTATTCTATATCATGGACGCAGTAGATTTTCGGGAGTTCACCTCTTGCATAATACATACCCAAGAGGTGTTAAATCTCAACTTAAACATAAAGCATGCATGATCAATCTAAAATAATTAAAAACCTTTGAAATCAAATTCCATTTAACTAAAAATTGCTGAATACTTCGTGTTAGTAACGATTAACAATCCGACAGTTACCAGTATTGTCTTTGTTTCTTCCTGGCTTATTCATTTGCAATCTTTTCCCCTCCAAAAGCACCCGAGTTAGGTGATACTAAACTCTCCACAAAATTCACAGGTTCACACCATTCGAAACAGTCAGTTTTCAAGACTTTGGTTTCATCATTCTTGGGGTCATATAAAAATTGCCTATAGAGACAATGTAATAAAACCTCGCCATTTGTAAAAGACCACATCTTCGTTGAACTAGTATCAATAAATGTGTGTGGTTTGAAACTGAATTGCTTAATCCAAGATTCTCTTATTCCATAATCTTGCATAAACTATACTTCAGTATTGCGGCCTCTAATGCTGTAAACAACCAGGCAAAGACTGTATACATGTAATCAGCCACGTGTAAAGAAGGAGACACGTGTACGCCGTAAGATGGGCGAGCATCAAGAGGATGATGACACGTTGCGACACCCAAGGGGCATGCATCACCCTCATCTGCCACGTGCTCGCCATCCTGCGAATCCGACGGTAGATAAAACAAGGAGTACCTGATGATAAGAGCACCGCAAAACACCATAGAAGACCTATAGGATTGCTTTTTATCATCCTAAGGAAGATCCAAATCGGACGAACGGGAAGAAGCCCTGCTGACATCTGCATTAACAGCTATCCGAGGCGTGCAGACTGCCCCAACCACCCGCATTAAATGCTATAGACCTAGGGTACATGTCAAACATCCTGTGGAGAAGAAGAAGGTGCACCATCGTCGCGGCACATTACCGTTGAAAGGCATCGAGGCAGAAAGAAGATATCATCGGGTTCGGCGCGTTAACCAAGACGATAAGGAACAGCTGTCCCAGAGAAGAGGGCCCCATACCAGAAGTCTATTAATACCCCACTCCACTGAGAGAGAAGGGGTGGAACAAATTTAGAGAGAGAGAGAACTATAGTTCAGGAGAGAGAGATTGTAAGAGTGAGTATGAGTTTTATCTATCTTCTTCCTAGCATCGTTCCCTACTCAGAGTCATTCGACTATTCATTGTAACCTTATATAATACATAGTGAAAAACCAAACCCCCATGGATATAGGCCTTAGTGCTGAACCACGTAATTCGTTGTCTCCTTTATATTCTGCACTGATAATTTTCGTATTCACGTGTCATGCATCGTTTGAATCATCATAGACTATCCTATGATGCGAGACGAGGACGAGCCCGAAGGCTCAGAGTCTCCCATACGACTATAAGTGCTAGGTTATATGTATTTCAATCATTTAAGTAGCTTTGTGCAAATTGCGAATACTGCTTGTGGACACGATGATACCATCGTTACATTTGTGTTCACAATCTGGCGCTAGAAACAGGGACTCACTTACGTCCCGGTAAAAAGATTTATCTTTTCCTGTGAACCCTTATTCATCACTCAACATCGGTCCTCAATACAGATTTTGGGTGAAAAACCAGCAAAAAAGACTAGATTTGAAAGGTTTTTAAACAAAACAAAGCTTTTTCACCATAAAAGTGATCGGAGTTATCTTGAATCCGAATTTTTCACTTATAAAAACTCTTGGACCTACTTTCTTTCGTGAAGTATCCTTAGATCTATCTCCAGATCTATGTTTTCTCTTGAAAAAATCTTCGGATCCTTGCATCCCATCTCAAAACGAATTTCATCTTCTCTCTTGAAAATTTCTTCGGCTGAATATGCAAATATGTTTTCTTACATCGCCTTTGCAAACCAAACCTATGTCGATATGTCTTCCTTGTCAACATTTTACCCCTGCAGGATATGGATAAAACAGAGGACTAGGAAAAGCCAAGGAAACGTCAAAGGAAACACACAGGACTTCACCAGTTATAACACGCAGCAAACAAAAGGGTGAAAATCTCAAAGCGGCAAACAAGAAGCAGGATGGAGCAGAAAGAAACACCCCTTTAGATGGCAATGCTATAACAGCGGCGGCTCTCAAAGCTGCGGCAGCCAAAGCCGGTGCCGCCAAAGTAGCAACGATAGCCTGAGTGAACGAGCAACGAGAAGGAATAGAAGAGTCAACAATGCAACAACCCGTCTATGGGATGCCACTCACTGACGAGAAAAACCAACCGCTACTAACCATCCAGCCTCTGCTAGTGACGAACCAACCAGCACAACAACCTATGGAGCTGTAGGTCCCTCCCACTGACCCACCTATCCCCCTAATACAAACTATTGATGAAGATCACACTGTAGCCACCGGGGGACAAGCGCAAGTGGGAACTCCGAACCAAGGATCGAATCATTCCATCCAGCTGATAGAAAAACTCGAAGAGTAGAAAAGAAACCAGAAGGTATATGCAGACGCTGTAGCATTACTTGCACGAGAGAACCAGGAGCTCAAGGATAAGATTTACCACAACGCAGAAATAGAGAATCAGCACGATGAAACCAATTCTAAGGCACCACCTCCAAATCAAGACCGAAGGATGGTAGTGGCCAACGTTCACAACCCTGAGCCATTAAACCGAAGAGTGGCCAGAGGAAACATATTGTCGGATCCAGATTACGTTCCTGAAGATTCAGACTACTTCGATAGTGAAAACCGAAGATCAGGACGATCCACTATAAGAGAGGATCACCATCCCGCAATGGAGAATCTTCGTGCTGAGATGATGGATAAATTCAAGCAGTTGAAGGCAAGGTAAGGAGGAGGAAGATTAGAGGAAGTGATGAGAGAGGCCGCCACCACACCGCTGACTGCACATCTTGCCAGAGCTCTCATTACCCAAAAGTGTCCCATCCAGCTGTTCGAATGTTACGACGGATCCAGCAATCCCGCATCCCATATTCGATATTATAACCGAACCTTGGCCCGATGGGATCAAGACGACGTGGTCCTCTGTAGATACTTCCCTTCAAGCCTGAAAGGGTCGGCTTTATCCTGGTTTGACAACCTACCGCCTAACTCCATCAACTCTTACAGCCAGCTCACTGAGAAATTCTTGGGAACTTACATGTACAAAAGGACCGTTAACGCAGGAATGGACAAGCTCTTCTCGCTAGCGGTCGCCGACAAAGAGACGATTAGGGAGTATACCGACAGATGGCACAAGATCTGTCAAGCGATAGAAAACGTAGACCCTGTGATTAGCATCAATTGTTACAAGTGGGGATTGGATAGGATGAGCCCATTGTTCGTTGAGATTCATGGAAGTATTCCCACGACCGAAGGGGATCTTCGAGTGATCATAAAAAAGCACGCCAGGATGGAGGAAATACAGCATGACAACCCCAGGGCACAGATGCAAAAATCTCACCATACAAATTCAATGGAGCAAGCCAGCGGATCAAAGAGGACCAATTCGACCGAACACTTCAACGAAGATAAAATAGAACGAAGAGATGATCATCGACGCAATGATAAGAAGTTCGAAGACCAGGTCTACACAAAGATCAACACCAGCTATGTTCGCATCCTGAGGGAAATCAAGGATCGAACCAACCTCGAGTGGCCATGGTCCAAGGGGAAGCAACTACCAAGATCTGAGAAGTCAAGAGACTACTGCGAGTACCATTGCTTCAATGGTCACCAAACAGAGAAGTGCAAAAATCTCAAGATAATGATCCAGAAGCTGATTGATGCCGGAGATCTCAAGCAATATGTTCAAAAAGCAGAAACCGACGATAGGACCCAACGAAGAAAACAAGTCCAACTACGTGAGAACAACCGAACGATCAACACCATTTCCTATTCCGAGCCCAACGGCCCCTCATTGACCGACCAAATAGGAAAGAGGTTGAGAAAGCAATTGGAGGACTACTTTGAGCTATACAAAATCGATGGAGTCGAAGTTGACAAACATAAGCAATGGATGAATGCGCCTCTGTCGTTTCACGCTGAAGATGTCGAAGAAGACATGGAGGATCACAATGACCCCTTGGTACTCACGCTACCGGTATCAGGATACAACATAAAGAAGGTTCTGATCGATGGAGGGAGCTCAGTCAACATCCTATTTTACGATACGTTCAAACAGATAGAATTGAATGACGAACAACTGATGTCTTCTTACTACACCATCTATGGGTTCAATGGCGCCCCAACGAAGCCATTAGGAGACGTCGTCTTAGAAGTCAAGGAAGAACCAATGAAGGTTAGTACCCGATTCAGCGTAGTGGACGCACCATCCCCCTATAACGCCATCATGGGACGAAGATGGGTACACAAATTCAAAGGAGTAGCGTCAACATATCACCAATACCTTAGGTTCCCAATACCCGAAGGGGTAATGGAAATCAAGGGCGATCAAGTCACGGCACGAGAATTTCAGGCTTTACAAAACCAACTTAACAGTGAACAAGATGAGCAACGTAAAGCCCGAAGAGGAAAAAATAAAGCAATCGCTAAAGACAAAGCAATCGATCTGTATCTCAAAGAAATCTCAGGAAAAAACACAACGAATGATAGCATCGTTCTAACTACCGAAGCAGGCGTCTCAGGGGAAAAGGGGGCTGAAGAGCCAACCAAATAGCAATTAAATAACGTTCCTCTCCTAGGGGAACCGAAGCCTATGTTCACGCTAGTGGAACCGATGAAGGAGATCAACATAGGAACAGAAGAAGATCCCAAGATGATCAAGATAGGGACTTTGATGGACAAAGATCGAGAAGAAACATTGGTCAAGCTACTCGAGGAATATGCGGACATATTCGCATGGAAGCTAGGAGATATTCCAGGGATCGATCCAAAGATAATACAAAACGAACTTCCGATAAAGCCGGGCACTAACCCCTTTAGGCAGAAATTACGCAAAGTAGCACTGGAGTATCATGAGGCAGTTGAGAAAGAGCTTCACAAGCTGATGGAGGATGGATTCATAAGGGAGGTAAGATACCCCATGTGGATCTCGAACATGGTCATCGTACCAAAAAAGAACAGTGGGGTAAGGATATGCATCGACTTCACCAACCTCAATAAAGCATGCTCGAAGGACAGCTACCCGCTCCCAAGCATCGATCAATTGGTGGAATCTAAGGAAGGACACGAAGAGTTATCATTCATGGAAGGATATTTTGGTTACAACAAGATAGCCCTGGCAGAAGAAGATCAACAACACACAACATTCTTCACTCCGCACGGCCTCTACTGTTACACCCGAATGCCTTTCGGATTAAGGAATGCAGGGGAAACATACCAGAGGATGGTTGATGCTGTCTTAAAGCCATGGATCGGGAAAACTTTAGAAGTTTATGTCGATGATATGCTAGTCAAAATAAAATTGCGCAAGGATCACCTTCAGGACTTGAGAGATATCTTCGGTGCAATGAGGAAATACAACATGAAAGTAAACCAGGAAAAGTGCACCTTCGGTGTCACATCAGGGAAATTTCTCGGATATCTGGTAACAAAGAGGGGAATCGAAGTCGACCCCGCCAAAATCCAGGCCATCGTGGAAATGCCATCTCCAAGAAATTTGAAAGAAGTTCAGAAACTCAATGGGTCCATAGGAGCGCTAGGAAGATTCATCGCCATATCCTCGGACAAGTGTAAACATTTCTTCAACATCCTCAAGAAAGGGACTAAGTTTGCATGGACTGCTGAGTGTGAAGAAGCCTTCCAGAAGATTAAAGAATACCTGGCAATGATCCCGATCCTCAAGAAGCCTGATCCCAATGAAGTGCTGGCCCTTTATATTGCAGCAACCGAAGATGCAGTCAGTGTTGTGCTGGTCAAGACCAAAACGAAGGTTGAGCAACCGATCTATTATGTCAGTAAAACTCTCAATGCGGCAGAAAGAAATTATACCAAGATTGAAAAACTTATACTTGCATTGGTATGGGCCATGCAGAAGCTGAGAACTTACTTCCTGACTCATTACATTCGTGTCCCATGCAAAGCACCGTTGGAAGCTATTCTCAAAAACGCTGGAAAAGTAGGAAGTATAACAAAGTGGAATACGCAACTTGAACAATTCAACATAATCCACGAGGTCCAAACTTCCCAAAAATCATAAGTCCTGGCGGATTTTCTAGCAGACTTACCTATGGATAATGGTGAAGAAGTGAAGGACCTCCCAGGAATGGAAGAAAACGTAAAGGACCCGAATGATGTACTCGAACCCTCAAGCCAAAGAAGGTGGGAAGTCTTCGTCGATGGGTCCAAGAACGGGGAAAGTGCATGCATATAGATTGTGATCACGACACCCACTGGGGACAGAATCGTGCATGCACTCAGATTGGAATTTGAAGGGCACACCAACAACATCGTGGAGTACGAAGCCGTAGTACATGCTCTTCCTTTGATGATAGAAATGGGAATAATAGAGGTGCGCCTAACAAGTGATTCACAACTAGTTATTCGGAAGATAGAACTGGAGTATAACACCTATGACGAGACTCTCTCAGCATACATGGCCCTGGTCCAAACTCTGGCATCACAATTACCCAGCATTAAGTTCCGACATCTATGCAGGAAAGATAACAGACATGCCGATGCCTTAGCCTACATTTCATCAATGCTGAAAGATGATAACGTCAAGGCTATCAAGATAACAAGAGTATACGAACCTTCGATCTCCCTACTGCAAGTCCTCACTACAACAAGTCGTGAAGACCATGTAGGGGAGGATATTGTTGAAGACGACGTAGGGGAAGATACCGCCGAAGATTTTGCCGAAGATGACATCCTGACAAGAGCGAACGAAGACGAAGACTTCAGTAACCAAGAAGACTGGAAAACCGAAGTTCATCTTTTTATCGAAGAAGGAACGCCGCCTACAGATGTGAAGCAAGCCCGGAAAGTGCAATCGAAGGCAGAGAGATACGAACTTCGTGACGGAGTCTTATACAAGAAGTCTTTCCTTGGACCCATATTACGCTGCTAATCCAGAGAGGAGGGGCATCGTATCTTAAAATTTATCCACTATGGAGACGCAAGCAATCACAGTGGGATGAGATCATTGGCCGACAAAGCTAAAATGCAAGGATACTACTGGCCACAAATGATACAAGACGCTGCTAAGATGTCCCAAAGATGTGAAGAATGCCAGAGGTTTGCCAAAAGAATTCATGCTCCAGCAATAAATTTAAATTCAGTAGGAAGTCCATGGCCATTCGCAAAATGGGGAGTCGACATCGTCGGACCACTAATCGAAGGAACAGGGAAGAGACGATTCTTGATAGTAGCTACAGATTATTTCAGCAAATGGGTAGAAGCCAAGGCTCTAGCAAGGATCAGAGACGTAAATGTATTCACATTCATCTTTCAAAACATTATTTGCAGGTTTGGAATTCCCGCAAAGATTGTCTCCGACAATGGCAAGCAGTTACAAGGGAAGAACATCGACATGTTGTTCGACACATTCAAAATCTGGAAAAACAGATCTACTCCCATTTATCCGCAGAGCAATGGTCAATTCGAAGCCACAAATAATACCCTTGCTCTTATCCTCAATAAATCGTTGGATGAACATAAAGGCCGATGGTGTGAGCAATTACATAATGCACTATGGTCATACCGAACCATAAGGAGGTCAGCCACTGGTGAATCTCCATTCCTTCTCACTTACGGAGCCGAAGCAGTCATCCCAACATAGATCATCATGCCTACCAAAAATACCAAAGCATGGGAGAAGAACCTCACAGCAGACATGATACTAGAGAGACTCGGTGATCTAGAAGAAATAAGGGAAGCAGCGTTACAGAAAATGGAAAATTATCAGCATAGGTTGGCAAGGGAGTACAATAAAAAGGTTAAACTTAGAAATTTTGTAGAAAATAAATGGGGTAAATTAGCACCAACATGGGGAGGGCCATTTGTCATACACGATATCGCAGGAAAGGGATCGTACTACCTGCATAACCTAAAAGGAGAAATCTTAAGGCACCCTTGGAATACAAAATACCTCAAGCCGTACTATCCATGAAGCAACACAGTTCCGCACCTGTGTGAAGAGTACCAGAAGAAGAAGACAGCGTATCTGCTTGACATGTTTCTATCTCTGGCCGAGGAATAGCAGACTTCACCACATCAATCAAATAGAAATCTTTTGAACTATTACATTGGGGAAAGTACTTGCATACGATCTCTCGGGACTCCCCAATCAGCGTCTATGAGTGTATGACCATGGGGAAGGAATCCAGCAGAAAGAGATACCCAACCTAACAATAAGGCAGCGGTTCGGCGGAATGGGTGCATGTAAATAATTCAATAATGCATCACATATCCGAGAACACTGCACCAATCCCCAACGTCCGGTAACCCTCTTGCCTAGGGTTATCCGACGGGGTGACAGGTCCAAAACCAATAATGGTGGTACATACCTTCGATATTATCCCAACATACTCTTTATTTTTCATTAACACGTTCCCTTTATTTTAAGAAAATTAAATAAATTAACGATGCAGATAAATCAAATATGTACATACTTAAGAGAGACTGATGATCCATAAGAGTTGATTACAAGTCTGGGAAGGTAAGTAAAAAATACAAAAGATACACATAAAATATCCCGAAGCTACGTAATCAACAAAGATCAAGTTTCTACCCCAACTACGAAAACCTACTTTCCTTCCAAAGGCTCGACACGATCAGTTGAATCATCACGATCAATAGGACGTTCTTTTTGAGACGAGGGAACGCTCCCCCCAGAGGATAAATCAGAAGAAGGCTTAAACGGCTCGGGAACAGGACGACACTTGTACTTCTTCGTGAGATTTTGTTTCTTCAAAAGCCCTTTCTCTATCCGCTCCAATGTCTTGTTAATCTCCATAGCAAGCTGACGACGATTCCTATGATCCAACGAAGACTTCAACCGCGCCACCTCATTCGCCGATTCCTTTGCCACGGCATCCCGGGACCCAGCTAGCCCCAAAAAGTACTTAGTTTGTCTTTGCTGCTTCACTAACTCAGATTGAGTCTTTTCAAGCTCTTCATTTACAAGACCAAGCTTTCCCTCGAGCTCTGAAATGAGAGACAA
This sequence comes from Papaver atlanticum, assembly GCA_023531105.1. Taxonomy (NCBI): domain Eukaryota; kingdom Viridiplantae; phylum Streptophyta; class Magnoliopsida; order Ranunculales; family Papaveraceae; genus Papaver; species Papaver atlanticum. The sequence goes on along the minus strand of JAJJMB010002338.1, from coordinate 584,142 downwards.
ACAAGACATCAGAAGAAAGCAGACAAACAACTATCCATGCCCAAACGAACAAATACCTTCGACATCATCCGAAACTGTTTCAAATTCATTTACTACTGCGTCCTGGGCCTCGTCAAGAAAGTCGTATTCATCGGAAAGTTTCTTATAATCAAGCCGAAGGTTCTCCGGTTCAAATTGACACTCATCTAACCCTACCGGTTTTATAGAATCCGAATGATGAAGACGATTGACCTCACAAGTCATTTCCTCGATCCCCTTGGTAAGTCTATACATGTTAACCTCTAGATCCTTCTATGATTCCACCAGACGGGCAACATCGGCACGAGAAGCTGTCAAGGATTTACTGAGAGCATGCGCCTCCGCCCTAGCATCGTCCCTTTTTTTAACAAGCCGCTGCACATAATCCCGAACCTCAGGATCATAGGACGCTTGAGATTGACGAAGTTCTATCTCTAGATCTGTTACCTTGGCTTCTAATCGAGAAGCTTCATCCCGAGCCTCATGAAGAGATTGGCGTGTCAATTCCAGGGTACCTTTGAACTGGTTACGGGCAACAGACATGGAATTCCGCATCTCAAACATTTGGTCTTGTTGTTTCCGGTAACCTGCCAACAACTTTATGCTGCTCGTCACGAGCATTCCACTTATTAGCTTCCCCAATCATCTTCGATGCTAATTCTTTAATTCGATAATCTTGACGAGTCTTCTCACCCCGAAGCCATACTAACTCTTCGGCATCGCCTGCTTGAGACAGGGCCGGCTAACTCAGAAAGAACACTAAGAAGGCGAAGGTGAAAGAAAAGAAGAAGGGACAAACCTTTAGAAGATGAAGACTCAGCGCGAGTCTTTTCCAAATCTTCACGAAGAGAGACGACCTCTTGACGAAGCTGGTCTTCGGTAGCACCAGCCTACTCCTTCCCTTTCAACTGCTTCTTCAGTTCTAGTATCTCTTTGTCCTTGGCTCCAAGAGATTCCTAAGCGGATTCAAGTTCATCATCCCTTTGCCGAAGCTTCGCCTCCAGTTTGAGTTCTTTAGCTCTGAAAAACTGATAAAGGGTGTGATTGCAGTACTCACTCCTAGCCAACTGTAGAAATGAAGGGGAAAGTAAGAATCACTAAGTAAGAATCACTAATGAAGAGAAATTGTACTACTCTGCCAAGAAGAAAGTGTAACATTTTACCTCAAGAATACGCTGCTGAGGGAAACCGTACTGATGACCATCAACTATGGCCATCATATCAGAGATAGAAGAAGGTGGGTTAACCAAAAGGCTAGAAGGGGTTTCTCCCAAGTCCTGCTCCCAAATCTCAGCAACCTTCTCACAAGACGATAGTTCCATTCTCTGGCGAGTTAAGGCATTGGAATCCCTCTCCTCAGGAACCACAGGGGCAGGATGGGGCACGTTCATTAGGACTTTTTTCTTCAACCAATCGAAGGTTCCATCATCTCCTTCACGTATTACATCGTTCACAAAGCCTTCAAAAGAAGTACCACCAGTAGTTTCGATCCCAACAGCGATCCCTTTCCCAGCAGCGGCTTTTCTCCCTTCGGTTTACTTAGAAGCCCGAAGCTCAGCATCCTCCCCATCCAAACTATAATTCTCCTCGATCCTCTTCCCAGCATCATCCTCGGCCTCCACTTCCCAGTCATCATTGGGAGACAACAGTGAAAATCCATAGGCTATTCCCATTGCAGCACAAATGTCAATCTGCTCACCAGTAGAGTATATCTTGCCAAAGGATAACTCTTGGTTCGGCCCCAAAGAGTTTACCGGTTCAGGGATCGCTGATTGAAGATCAGCGTCTTCATTCCTTCGTTGAGGCGAAAGAGTATGCTCAGGATCGACCATGAGATCATCGTCTTGACCTCCAAGAGTGGCCTTTTCTGCAGTATCACCATCACCAGTATCTTCAATATCCTCATAGTTATGAGGAGAAGTATCAGTACGTTCTTCATCATCGGTTTCCTTTTCCTCATCGGAATCCTCTTCATCGTTCACTGGACTACTAACTTCAAGAATCCCCGTCTCTTTAAATTCCACAGTAGAAGATTGAACGGGACCAAGTTTCTTCTTCCTTGCAACCTAAAAGTAGACACACGATCAATCTCTGATTCGAGGGGCAAAGACACATATACAACACACTATTGTATCGAATCATACCTTGATAGTAGTAGTTTCCTTCGGAGGAAGACCTGCCTCAGAACCCTCTTCATCTTCGGCATCAACAATTTCAACCCGATAGTCAAAATTCATACCAGCAAAGTTCAGAGCCAAAGGACAGAAGTCACCATAGCGGGACGGGGGGACCTTCACGAGCTTGAGCTTTGCTGCCAGCAACAGGTTTCCATCCACGAGGACCTGGAATCCAACCATAAGCCCAAGGGCCAATAATCTCGAGGGGGTAGCATGCCATTTTTTGTCATGAACACGGTGAAGACGCTCCTTGAGAGGAAAGAGCTCTGGCTTATCAGTCCCTTCAGTACCAGGGATGACCCAAAGCTTTGAGTCGCTCACTTCACTCAAAAGACGAACTTCACCATTGGAAGCAGCCATTGTACGAAGACCAACACTCAACCATTTGCGGTTCCTACCATTGACATAGTCCCTAAAAGAAGCATTGAAGTTCTCAGGGGTATACGAACTCTTCTCTTCAAGATTAGGAGTACATCTTCATCAGCATTTCGCCTTTTCTCCGAAGATAGCACTCACGAAGGGTCCGAAGGTAGTTCCCACTCAACTGAACGAAAATGAGTATGAGAAGTAGAACCCTCACGATGCGCCAAAACATCGTAGTAGAAGGAATCTCCCCATTTATACAAGGGCAGCATCAAACCCGCTTCGAAGGCGCCCATAGTGGTCAGCAGATGAAAGGCATCGTATTTGTAATTCGTGATCATATCATATGTGAGATCATCCCCTTGGTTATAAAAACGAACTTCAAAATTCTAGAGACCATGCCTCGCCTTAAATTCTTCAAGATTAATATGCTTGAAGGAAGCTTTTTTCTTCTTCTTCGGAGTTGTAGCAGTTCGTCCGGAAGGAGCAACTTCAGAAGACGCGGCCTTACCCGATGATGGTTTTTTCGGGGGACTCATATCCGAAGACTTCCTCTTCGTCGCAGGTTTCCTAGTTAGATCTTTATCCTTCTTCGACGAATGAGCCATCAACGAAGATTTAGACTGTTGAGAAGACGTAGTGTTGGGAGGAACAATGGAACGGATGGGTTGAACCTCTAACGGTTTAGAACGCTGGGAAGAAGGTTTACCAGATGGACGTTTAACAGCGTAACGAGAGCCTCTTGCCTGTTCCCCTCTTTTTTGAGAAGCAGCTTTCGAATCCGATGATGCAAAGGGTCGGCGATCCCGAAGATCTGGTTGAGAAGATCTTGGTGATCCACCCTTCGGTGGAGATATATCAGGACTCCGATTTGAAGGAGACCTATAAGGACTAGTCAGCGGAGACTTATAAAGAACACGTCTACGATCGTATCCCGACATAATTACCTAAAACATGCATCAAGGGAGTAACGAAGGTCAAAACAGAATCATGATCATCATATTTCTTCATCAAAAACATAGAAAAACAACACTATTACAATAAGATGGATCCAGGTTTCGTGATAAAGAACAGGGGCAAGTATATATACTTTCGTATATTATGTTCTTCATCACAAAACACAGAAGAAGAAACAAAAGAAATAAAGATAAACAAAATCACAAATATAGCAGGGAAGAACTGCATACCTAAAACAATGGTGAAATCGAAGACTGGGGATAATCCACAGACAATAAGAAAGAATTCTTCGGACTTCTAACCAAATAGGTGATACTATCTAAGAAGATATTGTAAGACTAGGTTAGAAGCAGTATCTGAGGAAGCAGGTATCAACAGAAGTGAAGAGCAAAAAGACAAATTCAAGAAAAATTTAAACTCTCCTAAGAGCAAAAAACAGAGACACAGCAGGAGAGAATAAGAATGAAGAAGAGAATAAAAGTTATTACACTTGCACTCTGTTTCTTATTTATAACCGCAACATGTGGGGGAAAACCTCCCCGAAAACCAAGAAGAAATAACTACAAAGAGTGGGAAACGTGCCCTAGAATCTATGGGAAGTTATTACGAGAATTGAAGGCATTTTCTTAAAACTTTGACTAAACTTCAAACTCAGAAGAAAAGGGGAAAATTGTATACAAATAATCTGTAATCAGCCACATGTAAAGAAGGAGACACGTGTACGCCGTAAGATGGGCGAGCATCAAGAGGACGATGACACGTTGCGACACCCAAGGGGCATGCATCACCCTCATCTTCCACGTGCTCGCTGATAGACACATTTATGTTTCTATTTTCATCTCTATTGTGTATATTGTTAGTACACATTTTTTGTACTAATTTTGGTATTTTATCCCTTTGTAGGTGTTTTTGGAGAAATAGGCTTTTACGGCGAAATTGGCTCGAAAAGTTGTTGAAGGCACCTGGGAGGGCATTTGCTATTCGGACTCTCATCTTGGATAAGGGGTAACCCATTTTTTGGCAGCTGCTAAGCAATAACCAGGATTGGATAAGGGGAGGTCATCCCCTTCATTTGAATTAAGAGTTTTGGCGGGAAAAGAATTCTTCACGCTGCGCAGTGAAGAACAGAGTATAGTTTTCGATTTTGGGTTAGTTTTGTAGAGATTAAAGCTCTGATTTTTCTTGGGCTTGCTTATTAACCATCAACAGGTGAGGTATGGGTGATTGAATGGACTGCTTTGGGCTGAATGATCGGGTTTTTATAAAATAGGGAAGAAAAATAAAATAAATATGGAAACAGGCAAGTTTCGAATTATATTTGGAAGTTACGTGTTATATTTTGCAAGGATTTGTTTGTAGAAGCATAAGAGGATAGTTTGGATAATTCAGGAAGGAGGTGAAGTGATTAAACAGGTTAGAATATCCAAAAGTTGGCCGAGAAGAAAAATTTATTTTTGGGGAAGAAAAAGAGATTTTGATCGAGTTTAAACTGAGCTGTAAGGTATATATAAGCTCTAAATAGGCTAAGGAAGGGTTGGAAACACTTTGGAGAAGTTTAGAAGAGAACAGAGAGCTGAAATCACGAGTTGAAATTTGTTTCTGCTGCTGCGAAGAAGAAGAACACGAAGAACATAAGACCCTCGGAATCAGTTGCAGAGGAAGACTTATTTTCAGTGACAACGAGGTACGGTCGCATCTTCCTGCAGTCACCGAAGCCCTTTAGCAACGATTCAGACGTCTGTTTTAGACCTTCAGCAACTATAGAATCCGCTGTTTTAACACTTTTCTCCCTTTTTATCAACTTTTGAGCTATAAACATGTATTTTGAGATTATGATTAATATGAGGAACTAAACCCCTTAGCCGAGGCGACGGAGGAAGCCATTGATCCATGAAAAGTGGTATAATTCTATTTTAATTATTTTTGCAATTTCCTATATGATTATTTGCTTTGATTGAGAATTGATTGAATGATTTTTCTTAAACAATTGTGATTTCTCTTGATAGATTATGCTTAGACCTATGTTTTTGATATTCTATGCTTTCGAAATACATTTGTTATTCCAAAAATCTACTTTTGCAAAATATTAGAATCACTTTAAACGTAAAAAAATTGCATGAATATTAATTAGATTAAATCACATAAAATTGGTTAATGGTGGAATCCAGAGTCTCGGTGTTTTTTATATTTTTGATACAACTTATTTAATTGTTGAGTTTAATTTGAGTCTAAAAAAAATCCTTCACAAGTCTTAGAGTTCGAATCTTATTACCACTATTTCTACAACAAAATTAAAACACATCACTCGCCATCCTGCGAATCTGACGGTAGATAAAACAAGGAGTACCTGATGATAAGAGCACCGCGAAGCACCATAGAAGACCTATAGGATTGCTTTTTATCATCCCAAGGAAGATCTAAATCGGACGAACGGGAGGAAGCCCTGCTGACATCTGCATTAACAGCTGTCTGAGGCGTGCAGACTGCCCCAACCACCCGCATTAAATGCTATAGACCTAGGGTACGTGTCAAACATCCCGTGGAGAAGAAGAAGGTGCACCATCGTCGCGGCACATTACCGTTAAAAGGCATCGTGGAAAAACGAAGATATCATCGGGTTCGGCGCGTAAACCAAGACGATATGGAACAGCTGTCCCAGAGAAGAAGGCCCCATACCAGAAGTCTATAAATACCCCACTCCACTGAGAGAGAGAAGGGGTGGACTAAATTTAGAGAGAGGGGGAACTATAGTTAAGGAGAGAGAGATTGTAAGAGTAAGGATGAGTTTTATCTACCTTCTTCCTAGCATCGTTCCCTACTCAGAGTCATTCGACTATTCATTGTAACCTTATATAATACATAGTGAAAAACCAAACCCCCATGGATATAGGCCTTAGTGCTGAACCACGTAAATCGTTGTCTCCTTTATATTCTGCACTGATAATTTTCGTATTTACGTATCATTAATCGTTTGAATCATCATAGACTATCCTATGATGCGAGACGAGGACGAGCCCAAAGGCTCAGAGTCTCCCATACGACTATAAGTGCTAGTTTATATGTATTTCAATCATTTCAGTAGCTTTGTGCATATTGCGAATATTGTTTGTTGACACGATGATACCATCGTTACATTTGTGTTCACAAAGACGGTCTTTCAATAGCCCCACACAGTCATATTTACCGAGTTGCAGCAGCCGATTTTCTTCTGGATATACGAAATCCACAAATCTCTCGTTACTTACATCCAACGAGACTATAACATTTCACTGATTGGCTTTAATATAGCTTGGCCAATGAAGGGCTCCATTTAAAAGCAAAACACTTCTTTGACCAGGAAACGTGTATCGGTTCGTGGTTGGGATTGTTTTCAGCGACTCCGATCCTAATGTATAGACCTCAACTCGAGAATAACCAGATCTTTTTTCATCTGCCGCGAATCGTACCAGTTTGTAATCGTCAAAGTGGCAGTCATAACCAAATCCATATCTAACATCGTAATTACCTTCTGTATAAAATTTCCATACAGGTAGCCCTTTTATCTTATAATCACCCGTTGAAGGGTTCCAAATACAAATTCTATCTTGTTGGTTGCTTATGCAAATCAAACCATTACAACAACCCATCACTGTAATACCAGAACACCACTTATCGTGGAAAAGAAAATCCATTCGTCTAACGGCATTACATATATGTGTTATAGATGACAAGGTCGACGATGCTGATGAAGCTGCTGACAGTACTGAAGCATAATCTACTGAACAAAAACTAGGTTTACTGCCCCACGTGGTAGTTATAAGAATGAGCCTTGGATTTTCCTTACTAGTACGGTTTAATAAATTTACTAGTAAGTTGCATACGTACCTGCAATTTCTGCAACTTACGATCGATTTCACTGGTAACCTTAGGCTAAGTCCTATGGGCTAGATTGAGTTGCTAGATTAGTAGAAAAGTGTTGCACTTCAAAAAAAAAGTGTGTCCTATTTGTAAACACTAGTTCTCTATCCTAGCATTTGCTCGTAGTTGAACTAGCAGCGATTCAGCGCTCAAAAAGTGACCTTTACGCTTAATGGTTCAGCGCTAGGAGATTAATTTTCTGATCTAACAGCTAAGATTTAAAGCGTTGAACCAAACAGCGCTGGACAGTGGTCCCAGATGACATGGACTGCTAATCTAGCTGCTAGATTAGCACTCCCATAGGACTTACGAGGTTGCCCTAGCTAGCTGACGTGGATTGCTAATCTAGCTGCTAGATTAGCACCCATAGGACTTAGCCTTAGAAAGACATCACCTGGATCTCCTCTGGTAGCCGCAACATCGAGCTGCTCCTGCTTCCTTTTCTTATTCCAAGGAAGCAGCTTTTTATAGCACTCCTACCACAGATTCTTATGGTTTCGGACCTTTCGATGTTTAGTGTTAGGGTTTATCAGGGATCCGGTATTGGCCTTTCGGGGTCTGTCTATATCCAAACGGGAGGGCTGTATGTATAACAAGGCACAATACATGCTCGCCTTAATCTCTAGCACATCACAGCGCGTCAGATACGTTTACTTTGTTTGCGGTGTTGTGCTGGGCGCCTGGCACATTATACATTTATAGCCAATAACTTGGCACAGCTCAAAATCGAGCAAGGAGGATGCACATTAACCGGGGACCATTAGCGCCATGTACCAAGGTTGAAAAATCACCCTTTAGCTTAAGTTTGTTTCAGCTGCTAGTGTTATAATGATTAGCTAGCGAGGCTTTCCCAAATGCAGGATCCGTGAAAGATGACTTAAACTTAAAACGAAAATCACACCGGCACACCATGCTGTTGCATGGCTTCCTGCTAATAGGATTGCCATTTAATTTGCTTGGGTGTGTCCCAAGATTCACACAAGACAAAATATCCCTTAGATAAGAAAATGGTATACCAACAAGCAAATTGACAAGCAATGTTACGTTGTTGGATTGAAAAATGGAGTTCTAAAGAGAATTTACCATTCATAATGCTTTACTTCAATTGCAAAGTATACTTAAAGGTAAGAAATCAAATATTGTTGAAATAAAAAAAGATCAAAAAAAAATATATATATATATATATATAAATATATAAAACTTCAACTTTCATGGGATAGCAATTTTCCACCAAAGATATGGATTTCAAGTCACTATTTAACCCTTTCTAAACTCTCCACGTAACTCACCGATCCGTTCCATTCCATATCATGGATGCAATCAAATTTTAGAACTTTGGTTTCATCATTCTTGGGGTCATATAAATGTTTTCTGTATCGAGAACATAGTAAAATCTCGCCGGTTGTAAAAGACCATGCCAGCTTCAATGGATCAATATCGAAAAATGTATATTCTGTCAAACTGAATAGTTTCGTCCAAGATTCTCTCACTCCATAATCTTGCATTACCCATATATCAGTGCATGGCATTACCCATATACCGTTGCGGCGTACTATAATCAAACAAAGACGGTCTTTCAATAGACCCACAAAATCATATTTACCTTGCTGCGGTAATCGATGTTCTTCTGGATATACAAAATCCACAAATTTTTCACTAGTTACATCGAAAGAGACTATAACATTGGAGTTATTTGCTTTGACAGAGCTTGCCCAATGAAGGGCTCCATTCAAAAGCGAAAAAAAAAAGCTTCTTTGAACCGGAAATGTGTACCGATTTGGGGTTCGGATTGTTTTCAACGACTCTGATCCTACTGTATAGACCTTGATTTCAGAATAACTATGTTCTTCACCTGCCGCAATTCTTACCAATTTGTAATCGTCAAGGCGACAGTCATAACCGAACCCATATGTAACATCACAATGTGATTCTGTATAAAATTTCCATACTGCTATCGGTTTTATCTTACTCTCACCCGTTGCTGGGTTCCAGATACAAATGCTACCTAATTGGTTTCCCATGCAAATCAAACCATTGCAAGAACCCACTATGAGAATATCAAAACACCACATATCGCAGGAAAGAAAATCCATTTGTCTAACTACATTACATGCATGTGTTATAGATGGTGACGACGACGATGGTGCTGATGAAGCTGATAAAACCGAAGCATAATATTGTAAACCAGATTTGCTATCCCACTTTGCAGTCATAAGCATGAGCCTAGGTTTTTCCTTACTAGTACGGTTAAGGTGATCCTTAATAAATTTAGGGTTATAAAGTAATGTGCGCCATGGTTTGCATACGTACCTGCAACTTAAGATTGATTTCACTGGCAACATTAAAAAGATGTCTACTTGAATCTCCTCTGGTAGCCGCAGCATCTTCTTCTCCTGTTTCTTTCCTTATTCCTAGGGTTTCAATATGGTACGAGTTGATGGATAAGTGCACAGGGTTTTATAGATTCTTATGGTTTCGGTCCTTCGTGTTAGGGCCTATCCGGATCCGGCATTGGCCTTCCCGGGTCTTTTTATATCCAAACAAGTGGTGTACGTATAATAAGGCACGAGTTCTAGCCAATAAGTTTGCACAGCTCAAAATCGAGAAAGAAGGATGCACACTACCTGGTGACCATTAGGGTCATGTACCGAGGTGCATGGATTTCTTTTCCCTGATAAAAAAAAAAAAGTTGATAAGAATGAAAAATCACTCCTCAGCTCAAGTTTCAGCTGCCAGTGTGGTTGGTATTGATTAGCTGGTGAGGCTTTCCCAAATCCAGGACCCGTGAAGGAGACTCATGACTCGAATCTAATTGGACCAGACAAAGATGGCCTCCCACTACCGAATCTGTTTAGCTAACGTGTTTTGCAATTGTCCCATGCATGCAACCTAATATGTAATAAATATTTCCTCTTTTCAAAAAAAAAAACAAAAAAACATATGGATGTCATGAGACAGTGTCAAGCCGGCATAACTACACGTGCTATTTTGAATGACAAATGTCACACCACTTGTCAGAAAGGAACTCATGCATGTAAAGGTTTTATTATTATGTCATATAAACAGGAATTGGAAAACAAAGCCTAGACTAACAGCAGGAGAGAAGAGAAGAGAATATGGCAACGAGTAAAGATGATATCAAGTATGGAACGGCACATGCAAGACACTCGGAAGACACAACCACAAGAGAAGCTTATATAGCATGTCAACCAATTGAAGGTGGCAAAATAGCTGATTCTGAGCCGGTGGATTTGTTATCAGCTGCTCATCGAATTTCTGAAGAAAAACAGCAGCAGGAATCTCATGAATCAACTCAGGATTCCTCCACTAAAACTAGTACTACTCAGCAATCTGCTGGTTCTGATTAGTGTTGTTGTGACTTCGGAAAATATGTAATAAATCGGTGGGTCTTATCTAGTACTAGTAGTTTGATGTATTGTTGGGAAATAGTAATGATGGCAGTCTTGGTTTTGTACATCTCTACTTGCTAATAATATCTTATCAACGAATTTACATAATTTATGTTTTAATTTTTCAAAAAATTAGATAACATGCAGGTCGACGAGTTAGCCCAACTACATACTACGTGCATTTTAAGCCAACTCGGGTCCTAGATGATTTTCCATCAGAAAAGAGATCAAATGTAATAATATCGCACTAATGTACTTACTATTACAAAACAAAAACTTTTGATTGCTTAAGATAAAAAGAACAGAATTTTTTTTTGACCGAACTTAAACGGTTACCAATTTAATAGGGTCAGGGTTGTCGATCAAAAAGAAAAATAGGGCCAGGGACCTCAGGATTGTCTAACAATTTGTTTTTGATTCTAAATTTACCTATATAGTATTGGTGTATCGAAGATAGGATTAACATATCTAACTTTTCTCTAGTTTGTGCTTATACCTTCACATAGTTTTCATTTTCATCACAAGCAGCAGCCATTATTTTTTTATCATCAATCTGTAATGGAAATGGTGAGTCCACTTGTCGACATGTTTTCTCGTCTATGGACTTGTTGTATTCATACGACAGGCTATGTTCGTAACCTTAAGCAAAATCTAAATATTTTGGGGATCTCCCTTAATTCTTTGAGATGTCAAAGAGATGATGTTAATAGAAGAGTTGAACCCAATTGAACCAAGAAAGTGCACAAATGTGGTTAGTGATTGGCTCCAGAGAGTACAAGCCTTAGCGACAGAAGTACAAAAGATCTTAGACGACAACGAAGCTATCAAGAATGATGGAGGATGTTATTTTTATTGTTGGGGTCGGAAAAATTGTTGTAGCGCTTACAAACTTGGAAACTTAGTAGCGGAACAGATGAATGCCGTACAAAAATTGTCGGCAGAAGGCGTTTTCCAGGAAGTCACTAATAAATGTCAACCGGATCCTTTTCAACAGATTCCAATCGTTGACGTTACCGGCATGGAAGCGAAATTCAAAGAGGTATCCGAGTACTTGGTTACCAAGAGAAATGATGTGCAAATTATAGGTTTGTATGGAATGGGAGGAGTTGGAAAGACAACTCTTTTACAGAAAATTAACAATGAGTTTGCCGAAAGAAAACAATTTGATTTAGTAATCTTTGTTGTGGTGTCTAAAGATCTGGACTTAAAAAGTATTCAAAGCCAGATTGGAATGAAACTAGGAATCTCATGGACAGAAGAAACTCCAGTTTACAAGAGAGCTGAAGATGTGTTCAAAGTGCTAAAAAGTAAAAAAAAATTGTTGTTGTTGGATGATATTTGGGAAGGAATTGATTTAGAAACAATTGGAATTTCAAAGAATGCCATCCAAATAACTGGGTCTAAGATCATATTCACCACCAGAAGTAAGCAAGTATGTGGGTTTATGGAAGCTGATAAAAGGATCGAAATAGAGTGTCTGAACGAGGATCAAGCTTGGAGACTTTTTCAGCAAAAGGTCAAGCAAGAAGCTCTAAGTTGTCATCCAGATGTAACTGAGGTTGCCAAAAAAGTTGCAAAAGCATGTCGTGGTTTACCTTTAGCTCTCATCGCTATTGGCCGAACCATGTCCAGCAAAACCGATCTCCAACACTGGCAACACGCATTGCATACTCTACAAGAGTCAGCATCACCGTTCTCAGGTATGAAGTCATTTGAAAATTTGGTCAAAAATACAATAGTTAATTGTTTTTTTTACAATATTTTTTCATTTTTTTTGTTACTTCCCCGCTATATTAGAGCGAAATTCACAAATAAATATAATTTTGATTCTTCTGCATTTTGTGTTCTCAGGTATGGCCAACAAAGTATTAGCCATTTTGAAGTACAGCTATGATAATCTGGAGAACGAAAAGTTGAAGTCTTGTTTCTTATATTGTTCATTATTCCCAGAAGACTTTTCATTTGAACAACTTGACATTATTGATGTTTGGATGTCTGAAGGATTTCTTGATAACGTTGATGATATTGCCAGAGCTCGAAATGAAGGTCATGATGTAATAAGATGTCTTAAGGATGCATGTTTGTTAGAAACTGGTACCGTATTTGGAGTAAACATAGCATATATGGTAAAAATGCATGACGTAATTCGTGATTTGGCAATTTGGATAGTTTCTGATCTCGGGAGGAAAAAAAGCACGCATTTAACATTACAAGCAGAAAGCACATTGAAGCTCCATGAATGGGAGAAAGCAGAGAGGATCTCTTTAATAAACAATAAAGCAATTAGAGAACTTAATGGAGCACCAAACTGCTCCGATCTCTTAACTTTGTTCCTTTGGAAAAGTAGTATCTCGGTTATATCTGATGACTTTTTCAGGTTCATGCCTATGCTTAAAGTTCTACATATGGAAGGTTTGAAACTCAAGAAACTCCCAACAAGTATATTTCACTGTCAAAGTTACACTTCCTAGTTTTTCCAGAGTATGATGAAGATGCACTTCTGACACCAGGGAGTTCAACTTCTTTTACAAATACGAAGATCTTATACTTACCAGAATCATGCTGTCACTGGGAAGTTGAAGGTGGACCAAGCCTCCATGAATTGGAGAGCTTACAACATTTGATGCATCTTGGATGTGGGTACAAAATACCGCACACTCATTTAGCATGCGAAATAACTCCTATAAATAGTAAGCGAATACGAACGCATAAAGCACATCCAAGATGACGTGCCGGATGATGTCACTTAGTCACAATAATAGTGTGAAGAACTGTGTAGCAGTGAAGAAATCGTGCGGCAATGATAAAGTCTACGCGACGTTGACGCACGTCAGATCCGAAATTAGGGGCTTTATTAGCTGTCCTTCACTATGTAAACTCCTATATAAGGAACCAAACACCTTTGTAGAAGAGAGATCTTTTTGGTGAGCTGAGATAAGATATTTAGGAGAGAGAGAGTTATTTGCTTTCCAAGTTAGGGTTTTCCCTCAACATCTTTGTACTTGTTCTAAGATTTAATAAAAGATTTTGAGTATTTCATCATGGTTTCTTAGATTACTTCATAGATTATCAATAGGGTGTGGTTGTAGAATTTCCTGCAACTACATTTTGGCGCTAGGAAACAGCTCGGATGATATAAACTGTGGGGGAAACCCTTTAAGAATAAGTTTGAAGTCATTCATAGTTTTTCACCGCTCTATCAACAATCTTTGAGAGTTTTACAAAAAAAATAAGATCTGAAAAACGCAACCTAACGTTTTCATCCCAGAAAAACAATTTTTATTAGTAACATTTTCAGTCCTTGGAAGAGTACTTTTTTCATTTGTCAAGAGAAAATATTGTTTTAGGAAAAATAACACGAAGGAAAAGAGACAAAATTGTAAAATCTACATAAATGGGCGAAAGAAACTACAATTTTAGGCAAATCCAAGAACAAATCCAACAGAAGAACAACTGCAAAATCCAGGCAAGCGTTGGTAAACAAGATGGACAAGCAGAAGTAATAAGGATAATCAAAGAAAAAGAAGGAGGCAGGAGTATACAATGCAATTCAATAACCAAAACGATTATCAATGATGCAGACTTTCTCGCAGGAATCGCAGGAAAAATACACAAGTGGGATTATGAAGGGAGAAAAATCATGACGGTGGAAAAAGTATCTCCCCTGAAGGAGTGGGAAAAGAAGAAGATAACGTTTGCAGCAGATGAAATACCGGAAGAAAACTTAGGGAAAACAGATCCCCTGGTGGTTACAATAACTGCAGAGCGAAAAGAAAGGAGTGAAAGCGCGAAAGCATCGGAAGAGTGGGCAGTAGATAGAACCTTGGTAGATACGGGCAGTTCGGTAGATATTCTATTCTACTGCACATTCAGGAGCATGGGATACAAGGATGCGGATATGACGCGCTCTTCATATAACATTCATGGTTTTAATAAAACGATAACAAACCAAAAGGCGAGATAACCATGTGAATGCTATTAGGAGAAATAGAAACGCAGGTAACCTTGTGCATAGTTGACGTAGAGTCACCCTACAATATGCTATTGGGACGACCATGGGTACATGCGATAAAAGGTGTCGCGTCAACTCTTCATCAATGCGTGCATTTTCCGATACCAAGTGGAATAGGTGAAATTAAAAGAGATGCTAGGAGTGCGAAAGTATGCGGTCAAATAAATGTAAAGAATTATGAAGGACGCGTGAAGAAGCGAAAAGATCGATGGAGGAAAGCAAAAGAATCGAGAAAGGAAGAAGAACTAAAAATATACATGATACGATCACAAGAGGGAAAAGGAATACCAAGTGAGATCCCAAATAAGGATGATGAACCAGTACATAAAATAAAAGAGCCATCACCAATGGGAGAACCAAAAGCAAATTTCACCGTGGCCGAACCAACAAAAGAAATAAATGTTGGGACAGAAGAAGAACCAAAGATGTTAAAAATCGGAACTAAGATGGGTAAAGAAGAAGAAGAAGAAAGAACGATCAACCTTCTGCTGGAATATAAAGACATATTCGCATGGAGCATGGACGAGATGCCAGGAATAGACCCTTCTGTCGCATGCCACAAGTTGGATATCAACAAGAGCGCGCGGCCATTCAAGCAGCAAATAAGAAAGATAGCAACAACATATCATCCTCAAATAGAAGCATAGTTACAAAAGATGCTAGACGCAGGAATAATAAAACCAGCAAAGTACCCAGAATGGATAGCAAACATGGTGGTCATACAAAAGAAAAATAAAGGCATACGAATCTGCATTGACTTCAGCGATCTGAATAAAGCATGTCCAAAGGATAGTTTCCCCCTTCCAGACATACCACAAATGGTTGAAGCAGCATCAGGTAACGATAGATTATCACTTATGGATGGATATTCAGGATACAATCAAATCCCTTTGGCTGAAGAAGATCAAGAACACACGGCATTCTTCGCACCAAGAGGATTATATTGTTATACGAAAATTCCTTTTGGTTTAAAAAATGCAGGAGCAACATATCAAAGAATGGTAGAAAAGATATTTATGAAATGGGTGCATACAACACTAGAAGTCTATGTGGATGATATGCTAGTGAAAATAAAAAAGGCAGTAGATCATGTTGAACACTTGAAGGAAATATTTGAACAAATGCGGTAATTTAAAATGAAGATAAACCCAGCGAAATGCATCTTTGGAGTCGCATTAGGGAAATTTTTAGGTTACATTGTATCAAAAGAAAGGAATTGAGGTGGATCCAGAGAAGGTGCAAGCAGTGCGTGATATTCCGTCACCCGCAACAATAAAAGACGTGCAGAAATTGAATGGGCTACTAGCTTCATTAGGGCGGTTCATCTTGCACTCCTCAGATAAATGCAAGCACTTCTTTAATATCCTGAAGAAATGAACAAAATTCGAATGGACGGAAGAATGCGAGAAAGCACTACAAAGTATTAAAGATTACTTAATGAATTTATCTATTTTGCAGAAAGCAGAGCCAGGAGAAGAACTATTAATATACTTAGCATCAACACCGCACGCGTTAAGTGCCGTACTGCTGCGTCTAGATGGAGGAATCGAAAAACTAATCTACAACATAAGTAAAACTTATAATTCCGCAGAGAAAAATTACACAAAGGTTGAAAAGCTGATCCTCGCACTAGTTTACACAACACAAAAGCTCTGCACGTATTTTCAAGCTCACAAGGTCAAAGTGCTAACAAAGGTACCGATTGAATCTGTAATGAAGAATTCGAAAAGATCAGGAAGAATAGAGAGATGGAACGTACAGATAGGACAATTTGGAGTTAGGTACGAGATACTATCTTCACCAAAATCCCAGGTTATTGCGGACTTCTTGGCAGAATTTCCATTAGAAGAAGACGAAGGTGTAGAAGAAATGATGGATATAGATGAGGATCAAGGAAATCCTAAAGACCTGTTAACAGAACATAACTCAAATAGATGGGAGATATTGGTGGATGGGTTATCGAATGGAGAAGGAAACGGAATCGGGATAGTATTCATTTCACCAAAAGGAGCGCGGATAGCCTACTCATTTAGATTGGAGTTCACATCCACCAATAATGAAACCGAATATGAAGCAGTGGTGCACGCGTTAAAGATGGAAGTTGAAATGAAGTTAGAAGAGTTTAGAATAACTAGTGATTCACAATTGGTAATACGCCAAATACAAGGTTTGTATAGTACAAATGAACCATCTCTTCAAAAATACAAACAACTCGTCGAAGAACTATCGGCAAAAATTGAAAGCATAAGCTTGAGGCACATATGCAGAAAAGATAATCGATTCGCAGACGCACTAACATTCATTTCTTCTATGTTAGTGGATCTTACCGCAAGGTACATAAAGATAGAGACGCTCTCCTTCCCCTCAATTAACAAAGAAGAAGAAGAAGACGCAGATGTAATGATAGTGGAAGACGCAAAAGAAAGACGAGCGAATAAAGACGCAGATTGGAGAACCCAACTCCATTTATATCTGGAAAAAGGAGAAGTCCCAAGAAACAGATTAAAGGCGCATAAGTTAAAGAGCCGGGCGACAAATTATGAATTGAGGGAGGGCATACTCTATCGAAAATCTTTCCTTGGACCATCACTTAGATGTCTAACACGGGATGAAGGAATGGAGATCTTGAAGGCACTACACTATGGGAACGTTGGGAACCACAGTGGAGGAAGGTTTTTAGCTTACAGAACAAAGATACAAGGTGACTACTGTCCATACATGCATGAGGACGCAAGAGAGGTATCTAGGAGATGCGAAGAATGTCAATGTCACGGAAAAAAGATACATGCACCTGGAGAGGCGCTAAGTTCATCAACAAGTGTCTGGCCATTTGCAAAATGGGGCTTAGACATTGTAGGTCCATTTATACCAGGGATGGGGCAAAGGAGATACTTAATAGTCGCAACGGACTATTTTACAAAATGGGAAGAGGTGAACGCAGTCCAACATATCCGAGATCGAGATGTGTTCACCTTTATATTTGAAAATATCATTTGCAAATTTGGAATCCCTGTGCAATTAGTTTCTGATAATGGAAAGCAATTTGAGGGAAAAAACATAGAGATGCTGCTTAACCCGTTCAAAATCCAAAGTGGAAAGTCAACTCCTTTATATCCGCAGAGCAATGGGCAGGCTGAGGCAACAAATAAAACAATTGCGGATATATTGAAGAAGAAGCTGGAAGGACACAATAAAGGATGGTGCGAACAAGTACATAATGCAGTATGGGCGTATAGAACGACGCGAAGAGAAGCTACGGGAATGTCACCCTTTTGCTTAACATATGGAGTAGAGGCGGTGTTACTAACTGAAGTTATCATCCCCACGACAAAGAAAGAAGCATGGGAAAAGAACCTGAACACAGATTTGATCTTGACAAAACTTGATGATCTAGAAGAAAATAGAGAAATTTCTCTGCAACATATAGAGAATTACCACAAAAGACTAGCCAAAGAATATAACAAGCGCGTAAAAGAAAGAGAATATCAACCAGGAGAACTAGTATTAAGAGAAATACCGCCCTATCAGAAAGGAGGAGATGGAAAACTAGATAAGACATGGGATGGACCTTATATAATCAAAAGGGTTGTTGGAAACGGGGCATATGAATTTATGGATAGTGAGGGAAGGAACACAGGGCGCAGGATTGAACACCCATGGAACAGATTATATCTGAAGAAGTACTATCCGTAGATCATGCGGCATTCATCATATACATGAAGGAAACAATCAGCACGCGAATCTAATGCAGTACAAGGGTTGAAGGAAGCGAATAAGTCGCAGAGTTGTTTCTAATAAATAGTAATTATAAAAATGAAGAAAAAAGATATCAGAATTCTACTAATGAAATTCTATGCGAATGAATGAAAATGAAAATTCTTCTTCTTTACATATATCAAGAATTTCATATAAGAAGAAGGCAAAAATAAGACCTTAATAAAAGGCAACAGAAGTTAAAACCTCTAACTAGGGAGGCAAGGCATCCAATTGTGGCGTGCACCCTAGTTCGCATAATAGCAAGAGACAATAATAAGACCTACCGCGCGTCATAATTGGGGAAAACCTAGTTAGCATGACTCAGGCGAAAGCTACACCGACCCTGGAACCTGAGTCATGGAGATTTGGGGTGAAATGAAAGCCCATCCAGCAGAGACGCCTTAGTCGTAAGACTAAGGTGAAAAGGTCTCTCCTAAGGAGTGTAGAAACTCGATCAGGGCACCGAGGTACACGGTTGAGTCTAGAGTGCCTGGGGCATCTGGAGCGTACCTGGCCGCTCTTGGCAAGTCCTGACTATGATACACTCAGTCCTCAAGAAACCCCACATAGGGTGCGGTCCCGTAATTATAAGCCTGGAGGGATAAGGGCCGAGAACACAACTGATTGTTGCATCACTGGATGGGAAGAGCCCACCTTAACCAGGTAGGGGTAAGCTTCCTTGAAGGGGCAGTCAGGGGGAATATAAGGACGGAACCCTCCATTAGGGAGCTGAATTGTGTCAAAGACGTCAATATCATGAGACTTTTACTCACGGGAGTAATAAGACTTGTCGTATTTACGCATCAATACATCCTGCAAAGGCAAAAAATACAAGAAATGATAAGGAAAGATCAATGGGTCATTACCTGAAAGGGTAATGACTTCCTGCGATTTTGCCGCATAATAATATCATAAGACAAAGATAAGGGGGGGATGATAAGACCTCTAACTAGGGGGGCTCAATAAAACCTCAAGATAAAACCCCAAGATCAATTTAAAATTTAACAATTACTATTTTGCAGGGGAAGAACCCATAAGTAACGCACAAAGAAACAATAAAGGGAAAAAATACTTAAAGATTAAATGACGCACGGATATAACCGCACGAGGATAAAAAGTATTTCTAACCAGGTGAATAATAGAGGCAAGTATGGGAATAACAAAAAGGAGGTATTATTCCCCTTGTTAGAGGAAATCTTATACAAAAATAGAAGAAATGGAAGTGTGCTCCCTTAGGAAGATCACCGCAGGATCCATCTTTTTCAGACTGATCCTCCTGAATGAGAGTTTTTCCACCTTTATCCTCTTCACTTTCATCATCATCGCTCTCGTAATAATAGTCACTATCAGGCTCAGGGAGTTTCTCGTCTTCACCTACATCGAGAGGTTTCACATCTAATAAAGGAAGCGAGTTAGTGAGGCAAACTTGATTTGCGAGAGCTTGAGACTTGACATGAGTTTCTCGAGCGGCACTCTTCTTAGTGTTCTCTATGGCAACCTCCATCAAATTTTCAAGATACAAACACCTTATGTTCGCTCTATCCCGAGAAGAGGAAAGTGCTACTGAAAGTTTCCCATGATCTTTACGAGCCTTAGCCAGATCATACCTCAACTTTGAGATGGTAGATTGATATGACTTCTCAGACGCTGCAAAAAAGACATCAAATTATAACCAGGGCGACAAACTTCGCAGATACAAAGTACGGGTAATTGAAAAAGACAAGTAAACGGAGGCAGTCAACTCAATGTGACTACCTTCCCTTTGAGAGATGAGATATTGAGACAAAGAAAAACCACTACTTTTCACATCCTCCATACATTTATCAAAATCATCACCCATTAAACCCTGAAGACGAGCTCGAATCTTCTTTTCATCTTGGGAGAGAGATTGGCATTTTCTTTACCAAGATGTCATAAGACCCCTGTAACTGTGCGAGTTCTTCTCGGAGTATATTCATATCCACAGTCACTTTTATCTTGCTTTGAATGATCTTATCATTCTCCAAGCTCAAATTCTTCACGCTTTTCATAGCCTCATCGTGTTGGCTTCTTAGAGCACGAAGGGATTCCTTTTGATCATCGCATGTTTTTTTAAGAACAAGATATTGACGCGTAAACATCGCTTTCTCACTTACAAAAGACCGCTTCTCTTCGGCAAGGACGCGGTTTGCATCTGATAGAGTTTGATTTCTTAAATCAGCACTTAGCAATGACCTCGAGAGGTTGGATACTCGGGATCTTACAAAATCATTTTGATCACATAAATGAAGGTTTTCATTCTTCAAGTTATCAGTTTGGTCAAGCAGATATGAATATTCATTAGTTAATTGATATAGTTGACTCTGCAATCTCTCATTATCCGCACGAGCATCCTCAGCAGAATGTTGGTAATTATATCTCTCCATGATACGCTTCTGGTTTAAGTCTTTACATATGTACGAAGGAATTCAAAATGTGGACGCGAACGAAATAAAACTCAGGAGCGATTAAATAAGAGAAAGAAAAACACACCTTTGAGATCTTGATTCTTCTTGCGAAGATCTTCATATATAAGAGATGCATCTTGAAGATCCCCCTTTAACTTGGCATTTTGATGAGAAAGTTCAAGAATGGTGTTGCAAGATTCAGAAAATCCCTCAGTCTGGACTACGCGGCGAAGAGATTCCTAAAGAAAAAACAACACAGGCATAAAGACGCGGTAAAATAGTACGAAGTGAAAAGTGAAAGTAGAAGGACGCTTACCAAGAGATCAAAGGCAAGATTAATGCATGGATCAAGCTGTGAGAAGATTTCGCTCCTAGTGGATTTATCCGGTGGAGAATCACATAACAGCTTGGAAAGAGCATCACAAATTCAAAGCTTGACAGGATCGCTAATAGATGAACGAGCGGCATTAATGATATCCGTTAAGGGCTGGGTAGCATCATCAACTACTTCAAAAACTCCTTTATCAGCAGAGGAGGCCCCTAGAGAGGAAGAACTGACCATAGAGGGAGGAGGAGTAATCACAGGAGAAGCGATATCCTTTGAAACGGGAGCGGTTATATCTTTCACTGATGCGGGAATATTCACAAAAGTGGAAACAGTAGTAACTTCATTCAGCATGGTAATACCCTCAGAGGTAGGAGCGGTGATGTGCTCTATCAAAATGGATTTCTCAGAGTCGATGACTTCATTAAGAGGCACATAGACATTCAAAGAAGCAGGGGCAACTGTGTCCTTCAAAGGGATGTTAACAGCATTGTCAGAAGAGACCTACTGCTGAGGAAGGGATTTATAGGTGAGCTCCGGAATGACAAGGGAAGTGTTAATTGTAGGGGCGCGGCGAACTCTCTTAACCTTCTTTTTCCCGCAATCAACTTCGCACTCAGTACCTTTCGAAGAACAACGCAGATAAGAAACAGAGGAAACAATATTGTTTAAAAGAGAAGAAGGTATTTCTTACTACCTTGTTATGCGAAGGCTTCCTCTTGCGAGATTCATCATCTTTAGGGCTCGGAAAAGATTTCGGATTTGAAACCGTAATGCGAAGATTACCAGAAGAGGAACTTTTGCTACAACAAAGCCAGTATGGGAATATAAAGAACAGTAGCAGATCAACAATGGTAGAACAGTAGCAGATCAACAATGGCAGAACAGTAGCAGATCAACAACAGCAGATGGAAATTGAAAAGAAAGAAAAACAAGACAACAATGATAACAGAATACACTAACCTTGAATGAGAATCCATGAGATTCAAAGAAGAACAGCACAGGCAAAATCTCTGAATGAAGGATGAAGACTTCGAGAAGGTGAAGATGAAGAAAATTCACAGGGAAAAAGAAGGAAAATAAATAAAAAATTATCTCTCCTCACCCCAGTCAATAAATAGGGAAAAGAGGCAACCGGTTAAATCAAGACGTGCCTGTGAAAAAAGGAGGAAAGTCAACACGTGTAGACGGTTAAGCCGAAATCACGAAAGTATGTCGGTAGGTAGGAATACGGAAAGATGAACGGGTGCGGCAAAAATAGAATCAGAGTTTCTCTCATCGCTCCTTCTTTGAAAGAACGATAAGAGAAGAGGCAAAATGTGGGTACAAAATACCGCACACTCATTTAGCATGCGAAATAACTCCTATAAATAGTAAGTGAATACGAACGCATAAAGCACATCCAAGATAACGAGCCGGATGATGTCACTTAGTCACGATAATAGTGTGAAGAATTGTGCAGCAGTGAAGAAATCGTGTGGCAATGATAAAGTCTACGCGACGTTGACGCACGTCAGATCCGAAATTAGGGGCTTTATTAGCTGTCCTCCACTATGTAAACTCCTATATAAGAAACCAAACACCTTTGTAGAAGAGAGATCATTTTGGTGAGCCGAGATAAAATATTTAGGAGAGAGAGAGTTATTTGCTTTCCAAGTTAGGGTTTTCCCTTATCATCTTTGTACTTGTTTAATAAAATATTTTGAGTATTTCATCATGGTTTTTTAGATTACTTCATAGATTATCAATAGGGTGTGGTTGTAGGATTTCCTGCGACTACATTGGAATCACAATTGGAACTGGTCTTGCTCTTCAAAGGTTAGTAACAAGTCCAAAATTACAGTTGTGCACAAGAAACTTAAGAATTAAATATTGCCCAAGCATCACATCCATCACACTTTTACCATATTTATCATTGTCGTCACCAGTTTCATCACTACGTCTTGCACACATGATTCACTTAAGCTTCCTTGACCTGCAAAACTGTGATGAACTAGAAGAGTTGACAATCATGAGTGTGAACGAAGTTAATTTGTTCACAACCTTGGAGGTCTTATGTTTTGTGTGCATGCCGAAGTTAAGGATTATGTGGGATGTGCCTCAACAATCACTCTGCTCTGTTAACCTTACAAATATATATATTAGAGGTTGTCCTCAATTGAGGGATATTACATGGATGATTTATGCTCAGAATCTCGAGGTACTGTCCTTGCTTGAATTGGATGGATTAGAAGAGAAGTTAACGTATACATTTTATAAATTACACTATATGAGATTGTGGTCTCCAAGGAATCTAAAAAGCATTTGTGGCCATAATGTAAAATTCTTGGTTTTGGAGAATATTTTGGTGAAGGAATGCCCAGAATTGAAGAAGCTACCATTTAATACGCGTAATCCCTAGTACTTTAAATAAGATTGAAGGAGAGAAGCAGTGGTGGGAAAGACTAGAATGGGAAGATGAAGCCACCAAACATAATCTTGCTCCTTATTTTCGTGAGTTGGACATTCATTTGTACGAATAGTTAGCTGTTTGATTCTGATATAAGTTTTAATTGTAGCTGAATGACAAATTAAATTTATCTTTGTTTCTCTGGTTTTTCAGTTCTAGCTGAATGGTTTAATATAGTAGTATGATACTAGAAACCTCAATCAAGCACTTCATTAATTGTTGTTTTCAGTTCTGGCTGAATTAATGTACTTCTACCACATTGCTTCTAAGAGTTCAAATATCATAATCAAAATTTCTCATGAAACCCTATTGTTCGATCTGTATGTCTATATATCTCATCGTGGTTGCAAGCACAGCGATTTCAAATGTCAGAAGCACCGGCTGTATCTTTTATTCTTAACAATTCACTTGACTCTTCTTTGTTCTGCATTACCTTCATGGTTTTCATCACCCACATGCATTTCGTTTGCTTTAAGTAGAATGAGCTAAGTGATTTTGATAAGAAATTAAAAAACTCATCAATGAGTAACATTTGCAATCATATGTATGTGGCGCAGGCTGTAGTATTAAATTAATTATTTGCATCTTAACTGAGTACAATTCCTTTTTTGTTGTATGGAGTATGGATGGATGTGGGCGAATAATGCATTCCCCGCTCGCCGCTCTAATAGTGTCTAAGAACAGGTAGCAGATCTAATGTACGAGCCTACAGAAAAGATCACGTTCAAGTAAGGTCGTTGTAATGTGTACGTTCACATTAGATGGAGACCGTGTCTCTCATATGTGCTTATCCTCCACCTGGTCCAAACTAGCAAAGTTTGCTTAAGAAGAATGGGAACTATGGGTATTTTTCTGGTGATGTCCTATCATTTGCCTTGGCCAAAGCATTTATCTTTTTTCATTTCCTGGCGAGGAATTATTGCAATCATCATGTTCCCCGTACTCAAAAAGAGAGTTAATTTTAATAGAGAGGGTACCTGCAATCATCACAGAAACCTCTCTACAAAAACCTCAATATCAGAGAAAATTTACCCACCGGCTGATCCTCACCAGCTCAGATCTGCTCCTTTGGGGTAGGTCTGAGCAGGTACTCTCCTCTCTAATCTCTCAGCCTTCTCTTGATTTTTTTATTTATGTTATTTCAGATCTTAGATTTAGCCAGGATTTTTTTTTTTTTTTTTTATTTGTAGATCGAATCTTCAGTATTGGGATCTTAGATTTAAGATTAAGGGTCTGTTTCGTTTGATTTTCAGATCAATTCTTACGTCAAATTACTAGCTAGTTGTTTAATCTTTTTTTGTCTGTTTTAGAATCTTAAATTAAAATTAAGGTTTGACTCTGTTTGATTTTATCTTAAATCAAAATCTTAATTAGTTGTTATCACATCTTTGTTCAGGTTTAGTTAACTACCAATTCCATCTTTAATTTTCTTGTGAATTTTCATCTTTGGATTTTCAGTTGGATTTTACTTTTTATGAAGTTAGTGAAGAACAATACTCATGGTCCTCCAACATCAGCAGTAAGAGTATCCTCAAAGACATCAGCAGCAATGAAGACACAAAAGATACAAGCAACAACAAAGACACCAGCAAGAAATGGTTACCGAATACACAGTCAGTTGAAGTTTCAGACCGATTTAGCCCGATTCCGTCCCAAGAGAACCGATTTTGGTTTTCTTTGTTACTTGTATCACCTTATGTTTGATGAAAACCTTGACTATTGGTGGGAACTATGGATTCCTTTATACCATTGTCGTTTGTGTTACTATAATCATGAAAAAAACCTTGAGAATTGGTTGGATTTATTGATCCTGACACCTCTACTATGTGTAGAATTGTTAGAAGGTTTGAATGAGTTTATCTCAATTCAAACCAGGCCAGTTAACCTTATCACATTACGTAGGAATGGGGCTAGAATGGATAGAGATTTTCTTCGGAGTGTGATTGGTATCTACATTGTTTGGTTGTCTGAATTTATATGTCATCTGGTTGTTGAATATTGTCTGTTTGATTCTATTGAGCTTGTTGAGAAGATCCAAATCTGTAATGTAACTCGTTATGTAACTCACCCGTTTTTTAATCGGTTTATCATCAATGTTAATGTACGAGACTTTGCCTCTTTTTCGGGAAATAAAAATATAAAATAAAATAAAAATTCAAATACATCGATCAATGGTTCCTCCCCCATTCTTATAAGACTGGACTTTCTTTCAAAAAAATATTCTTATAAGACTAGACTCATGAAAGAAACAGGCTATTTTAGCATAAGGCACATCAAAAAGCATGTGCTGCTTTAATTCGTGGCTTCTTTGTCAAAAGATCAATGTTCTCTTCTGGCAAAGTTAAAGATGATTAGACATCATTTATGGCTTAAACTGCAATCATTAAAAACTTAACTCCAAGCTTAGGATGCCTCGGTAGTTCCAAGCTTAGGATGCCTCTTCTGTTCTTGAAGCACCGAAAGATGAAAATGAGTTATCAAGTAACCACAACTCTTGCAGTTTTTGTGATTTTCCAGTAGCTTTTTCATGGTTGTTAATAGTATGGTTTACTGGATGGGTACCAAAATCCTTATAAGATCAAAACATTATCTTATATACACCCCATGTTTGAATATAGAAAGACCCGGAGCGCACCGTGTGAGATACTTTTTTTTCTTTTTCTTTTTTTTTTTTTGCTGCGCTGGCACATTATGCTTCTAGGAATAACGACTTTGCAAACCTCAAAATGGAACATATCCGCTTCTTTTATTTTATTTGATCGAGATAAAAAAAAACGAGTTTCGAACTCAGATCACCGATATCCTCACCTAATAACTACTCCCTCCGTTTCAAAAAAACAGTCTGGTTTGATTTTGTCAAGATATTAAGGAGACCATAGTAGGTTACATTCCTAGTTCCTACCCTTAATTACTTGTCTAATTTATTTCAATAAAAATGTTAGTAATAAAAACTACCAAAAATTATTATGGGATGGTAAATAAGAAATAAATATAAAAAAGAAAAACTAAAACTAAAACATATCGATTTATGGAAACAATATCAATAAATTAAAAGAAAAGATATTATAAATATTGGGTGGCTAAGTAATTTTTCCTCCCGCTACTTCAAAAATTAAAAAAAAAATATCCCTCCCACGTGAAACTATAGGAGCGAAATTGAGCGAGAACATTGAAATGTAAAGATTATAGAGATAAAAAAAATGGTGTTTGGAAAAGAAAAAAAGATGAAAAGATTATAGAGATAAAAGATTGTATACTTATGGAATATAACCTGTATAAAGAATTTAATTTGGAACCATATATATTGTCTTCAAAATGGAATGAAGGATATATTTGTTTCCTTAATCATACAGATTTCATTAATATTTTAGATTGTGTCCCATTAAATAAAATTATGAATATAAAAAACTTAAGGGTATGTTAGAGAGTTCATTGGAAAAATATGACTATAAACAGAAACTGGACACATTTTTGAAACAGACCAAAGTGGAATAGAGGACGGTCTTTTTGAAACATAGGGAGTATACCATCCGGATCACTGGCATCATCACCCGGTGATTATGCCATCCATGTCACTTGTATCATCATCACCCAATGATTATATCTCATGACCGTTACTGACATCTGCTATATGGACATTACAAGATGACCATTAGTGACAAGATTGAAAACTCACTCTCTGTATCAGGTTTCAGCTGCCCAGTGTTGTATAGTGATTTGCTAGTGAGGTTTTCCCACATCTAGGGGCCGTGGAAGATTACTCTAAGGCTTTCCCACTATCAAAATATTTAGCTTAAGGTTTATCGCGATTGTCCCATGCATTCAACCAACCATTTGGATGTCATCAGGACGGAGCTTAGTGGAAGCCGGGTGGCTCCCGCCTCCCCTAAAAAATTTATAATCCATTAAAAGTTTTTATAATTCCGATTATTTCTAAGAAAAAATTGTTATTAGTCCTCCTAAATTTTTATTTTATTAATTAACCCCTTTTGTTTAGAATTTCTAGCTCGGTCTCTGGATGTCATGATTCATGAGACCATATCAAGCCTCCATAACTACACTTGGATGTTGGAGATGACAAATGTTACACCACTTGTCATGAAAAAAAAAATTATGTAATAAGTTTCTTGAAAATCAAAATCTAGACTTAAGAACAGGAGAGAAAAGAGAAAATCAAAGCACGCTGGAAAGTGAGTCCTTTTCTCACACAAAATTTGTTTTAAGAAAAACCCTCGCTCGATCTAGCATTTTTGACTCTAAACAAATATAGAAATCATAAGTAATGAATTGCATAAGATTTTGAAAAGCAAAGTGAGAAAAGGAAATGTAATCGGAGAAAACATTATGATTTACAATTTCTAGATTTTAAGTAAAAAAAATTGTTCATTAAATAAAAAAATTTGCATAATTAGGCCGACCGAGCGAAGCGAGGGAGGACTCTATATATGGTGACTTTGTGTCAATGTGAAGCATGACTTTTTTTTCCAATTTGACACAAAAAGATTGGATTTTGGTGGTTTGGTGTCATACCCTGGAAATTTCCAAATTGCCCCTTTCTTTTATTCCAATTAATTACTATAACTCGTTATGTATCATATTTTTTCAAGGGTATAATTGGCAACCAAACTTTAATACAACATATCTAAATATCCGTGCCTTGGATTTTTACAAATTTTATCTCGTTAGAAAGGTTATAAAAAATCTATGCAATGAGTACAAACAACAATATCAAATTTAGAGTTTTTACGAAAAATTCGGAGGTGTTTAGTATTTTAAGTACAATTTTAGAAAATTAAATATATATTCATTATTGAAACCACCAAAAAGGATACATAATACTTTCATCCCGTGTCAGGAAAAATGATACTTTCACCGCGTGTCAGGAAAAATGATACATTCGTGTCGATTTCTTCGGTCGACCGTCCCACCGTGGCAGCGGTCATCTAGTATATACCCAAGAGGTGTTAATTCTCAACTTAAACATAAAAATGCATGATTAATCTAAAATAATTACAAACCTATAAAATCAAATTCCATTTAACTAAAAATTGCTGAATACTTCGTGTTAGTAACAAATAACCATCCAGGAGTTACCAGTACATTCACTTTTGTCTTTGTTTCTTTCTGGCTTCATTTGCAATCTTTTCCCCTCCAGATGTAGCCCAGTTAGGAGATACTAAACTCTCCACGTAACTCACCGATTCACTCCATCCGAAGTCGATTCTCAAGAGTTTGGTTACATCATATAAAAATTGTTTATATTGACAATATACTAAAACCTCGCCGTTTGTAAAAGACCACAGCTTCACTAGATCAGTCTCGATAAGTTTCTGTAGTTTAAAACTGTATTGCTTATTCCAAAGATTCTGTCACTCCATAATCTTGCATTAACCATACATCGATACTGCCTTTTCTAATGTCATAAACAGCCAAACAAAGGTGGTCTTTCAGTAGCCCCACGTAGTCAAATTTACCCCGTTGCCGCAATCGATGTTCTTCTGGATAAAAGAAATCCACGAATCTCTCAGTACTTACATCGAAAGAGACTATAACATTGGACTTAATGGCCTCAATATAGCTTGCCCAATGAAGGGCTCCATTCAAAAACAAAACACTTCTATGACCAGGAAAGGTGTATACGTTCGTGGTTGGGATTGTTTTCAGCGACTCTGATCCTAACTTATAGACCTCAACTCGAGAATAACTAGATTTCTTTTCATCTAACGCAATTCTTACCAATTTGTAATCATCAAAGTGGCAGTCATAACCAAATCCATATCTAACATTATAGTCAAATTCTGTATAAAATCTCCATACTGCCGGTACCCCTTGTATCTTATAATCACCCGTTAATGGGTTCCAAGTACAAATTCTGTCTTGTCGATTGTTTATGCAAATCAAACCATTACAACAACCCATTATTGTAATACCAGAACACCAGTTTTCGTGGAAAAGAAAATACATTCGTCTAGCGGTATTACATAGATGTGTTATAGGTGACAACGACAGTGCTGACGAAGCTGATAATACTGAAGCATAATCTACAAAACCAAAACCAGGTTTGCTTCCCTGCTCGGTAGTTATAACCATGAGCCTAGGACTTTCCTTACTTGTACGGTTAAGGTGATCCTTAATAAATTTAGGGTCATAAAGTAATTTACGCCATGGTTTGCATACGTACCTGCAACTTAAGATTGACTTCACTGGTAGCCTTAAAAAGACGTCTACCTGAATCTCCTCTGGTAGCTGCAACATCTTCTGCTACTGCTTCCTATTCTTATTCCAAGGGTTTTAATAGAGTGCCTGGACGGATGGATAGTGCTCAGGCTTTTATAGCGCTTCTAACACAGATTGGACCTTTCGTGTTAGGGCTTATCAGGGGTTTGGTATTGGCCTTTCCGGGTCTTTCTATATCCAAACGGGAGGACTGTCTGTATAATAAGGCACAACACATGCACGTTACTTACATATATACGCACTATAGCCAGTAACTTTGAACAGCTCCAAATCGAGCAAGAAGGATGCACATTAACTTGTGACCATTAGTGCCACGTACCAAGGTGGATTTGTTTCCCTCATTAAAAAAAATTTGACAAGATTGAAAAATTAAACTAGTGAGGCTTTCCCAAATCTAGGATCTGCGGAAGTGACTTAAACGGAGACTCATGACTTTGCATGGCTGCTAATAAGATTACCAATTTGCTTGGGGGTGTCCCAAGATTCACACGAGACAAAATACCCATTTTAGATAAGAAAATGGTACACCAACAAGCAAATTGACAAGCAATGTTATGTTGTTGGATTGAAAAATGGAGTTCTAAAGAGAAATTATCATTCATAATTCTTTATTTTAATTGCAAAGTATACTTAATGGTAAGAAATCAAATATTGCTGCAAAAAAAAAAAAAAAAACGATTAAAAAAAAAAAAAAAAAAAAAGATTAATTGTCAACGCAATAACCCGATCAAGTTAAAAGGATAAAACTTCAACTTTCATGGGATAGGTGTTACTTGATTTTCCACTGAAGAATAGAATTTCAAGTCACTATAATTCAACCTCACTCCATCTAGAACGCTCTGACATTTGAATTCCATCCTTGATCCTTTCTAAACTCTCCATGTAACTCACTGATCCGTTCCGTTCAATATCATCAATGTAGTCGAATTTTAAAACTTTGGTTACATCATTCTTGGGGTCATATAAATGTTTCTTGTATGGAGAATATAGCAAAATTTCTCCCGTTGTAAAGGACCATGTCAGCTTCAAGGAATCAATGTCGATATATGTGTATGGTCTCAAACTGAATTGTTCGTCCAAGATTCTATCACTCCATAATCTTGCATCAACCATATATCAGTGCGGCTCCCTATGTCATGACCAACAATCAAATAAAGACGGTCTTTCAATAGACCAACGTGATCATATTTACCTTGCTGCGGCAATCGGTGTTCTTCAGGATATGCAAAATCCATAAATCTCTCACTAGTTACATCGAAAGAGACTATGACATTGGAATTAGTTGCTTTGATGCAGCTTGCCCAGTGAAGGGCTCCATTCAAAAGCGAAACAGAAAAGCCTCTTTGAACAGGAAACGTGTACTGATTCGGGGTTTGGATTGTTTCCAACGACTCTGATCCTAATGTGTAGACCTCAATTTGAGAATAACTATTTCTTCACCTGCCGCAATTTTTACCAATTTGTAATCGTCAATGCGGCAGTCATAACCAAACCCATATCTAACACCATAGTACGATTTTGTATAAAATACCGTTTTATCTTACTCTCACCCGTTGCTGGGTTCCAGATACAAATGCTACCTAATTGGTTTCCCATGCAAATCAAACCATTGCAAGAACCCACTATGAGAATATCAAAACACCACATATCGCAGGAAAGAAAATCCATTTGTCTAACTACATTACATGCATGTGTTATAGATGGTGACGACGACGATGGTGCTGACGAAGCTGATAAAACCGAAGCATAATATTGTAAACCAGATTTGCTATCCCACTTTGCAGTCATAAGCATGAGCCTAGGTTTTTCCTTACTAGTACGGTTAAGGTGATCCTTAATAAATTTAGGGTTATAAAGTAATGTGCGCCATGGTTTGCATACGTACCTGCAACTTAAGATTGTTTTCACTGGTAACCTTAAAAAGAAATCAACCTGAATTTCCTCTGGTAGCCGCAGCATCTTCTGCTCCTGTTTCCTTTTCTTATTCCTAGGGTTTCAATATGGTACTAGTTGATGGATAGTGCACAGGGTTTTACAGATTGTTATAGTTTCGGTCTTTCGTGTTAGGGCCTATCCGGATCCGGCATTGGCCTTCCCGGGTCTTTTTATATCCAAACAAGGGGTGGTGTACGTATAATAAGGCACGAGTTCTAGCCAATAACTTTGCACAGCTCAAAATCGAGCAAGAAGGATGCGCATTACCTGGTGACCATTAGTGGCATGTACCGACGTGCATGGATTTGTTTCCCTGACAAAAAAAAAGTTAATAAGATTTGAAAACTCACTCTTTAGCTCAAGTTTCAGCTGCTAGTGATCAGGCTTTCGAAATCTAGGATCCAAAGGTTTACTGCAATTTGTCCCATGCATGCAACCCAACATTTGGATGTGATTAGACAGTGTCAAAGCTGCATAACAACACGTGGATGTTTGAGATGACAAATGTCACACCACATGTCACGAAAGGAACTCATGAAAAGTTTTGATCGTTATGTCATATAAACAGGACTTGGAAAACAAAACCTAGACTAACAGCAGGAGATAAGAGAAGATAACATGGCAACGAGTAAAGATGATATCAAGTATGGAACGGCACAAGCAAGACACTCAGAAGACACAACCACAAGAGAAGCTTATATAGCAAGTCAACCAATTGAAGGTGGCAAAATAGTTGATTCTGAACCGGTGGATTTGTTATCAGCTGCTCATCGAATTGCTGAATCAAAACAGCAGCAGGACTCTCGTGAATCAACTCAGGATTCCTCCACTAAATCTAGTACTACTCAACAATCTGCTCGTTCTGATTAGTGTTGTTGTGGCTTCGGAAAATATGTAATAATCTGTTCTCAAATCTTCCCCTTAAAAGCCCTGACAAAATAAGCTCTTACATTAAACGGTGATGAAATCCTCGCTTTCTGTTGGCCCAAATAGGCCTCTTCTAATACAAAAGCTATGGTGTACACACTTGGGATAACTCTATTGGTTGAAATATTTAAAATTGTGTTACACTTTGTCTACATTTCGTATCTAATTGTTCGTTAGTAACGGCGTCTACAAAAAAGTACGTGGACAACATTTCTGTCAGAATTTTAATCTAAATAGAATTTTAGTCTAAATTATACACCATGTTTACACCAATACTTAACTTTACCTTAGTAAAGGTGGACAATACTTGCATCAAAACATTGAAAATTTTACACCGAGGTATAACACCGGTGTTAAATTTACGTTGCCTAAACCGCTTATAATTAGGAAACCAATTATTTATGGTAATAAGCAAACCATATTAACACGGTGATTTTTTTAATTCTGATAAGGAAACCGTGTTAGAAAGGAAAGTGGATTCATCTCTACACAGTTCTCTTCGTCTATTGAATCATTGATTTTCTCTTCCTCTATTGAATCATTGATTTTCGTTTTAACAATATGTTTTCTAACAAAAGATGAATGTATCTCTGATAAAGACATTGATGCATAATCTTTTCTGTCCGTACTTCCTTTTCCGTGTTGTGATTGTTTGATGATGTATGGGTTTTTGTTTGTGTAGGTGTTTCGGAAATTGGGAGCCTTGAAATCTCTTCCAATCTGGAATTTGTGTTGGGTCTCTTAAAGATGGTTTTGTGTGTTATATAATTGGTTGACTTGCTATATAAGCTGTATGCAACTCTACATTTTCTCCGTACTTTTGCTTGGATTTCCAATTATTTGTATAGTATGATAAAGACATTAAGAACTTCCGCGACGCATGACATTGAAAATTTTGGCGACGCATGTAAGTTTTTCTTTCTTTAAGTTGCACATAACGTGTTCGATAATGATGATGAAGATGAGATTCAATAGAACTTCTGCTTTAAGAATATTTTCTGATGGTGGCAAGTTTTACTCCCCAAGTCTTGATGAACCTAGAAGAGAACAAGGTGTCATGAGTGCTTCTGATATGATAAATAGCAATAGTGAACAGTTGCATGTCCCTAAACTCGAGTGTCGGCCTGTCGGGTGAGCATCTTTTTCGGTAACGATTTTTCTTTATTCATGGTAGGTACAACGAGCTTCCTGATTTCTTTTCCTTTGTTTTTCTATATATGTGGTTTTATTTACGCTTTATGTTTATCTGTTTTACTAGAATGTCATTGTAGGTCGTTGGAGCATACTTTCGACACATGACCAGGGGATAAGTACTTCTGAATACCCTGGTGTGGATCTTAGATTCAAGGGAGTTTTTTAACTATGATCAAGATACTTATTTGAAGACCAGCCTCATGCAGTAGTAGATGTGCAAACATGTCCAGGTACGATTTCTTTCTATCACACTATTACATGCTGTCTACTTTATTTCTTAGCAGTTTAGAAAGAAAAGATAATCTCTTTGGTTTTTATTTTCTATTTACAAACCTTTCTATTTCGTATACAGCTTAAGCTGTAAGTGCTGCTTATTCTCTGAACATTGATAAGAAGGATGTGTGTGCAGTCACCTTTTTCTGGTGATAGCTGGAAAAGTGAGGTACATTTTGAATGTGTAGTTGTTGATTTACTACTGGGGTAGTTTGGTGTCACTCAGAGATTTTGATAAAATGTTAAAAAGCAGAGATTAAACTCTCAGTGTATAGCCATGACGTATATAGTACCGGGATGATAATAATTAGTTTCTTTATTCAATATAATGGACACTTGGTTAGCATAGCATGTCTTTGGATATCGACTTACTTGGAACAAGAAGTGGGAAAACGGTATCCAAAAGAAAGCTTAGATAGGTAAACCGGATATCACCTTCTCTTTCTTTTAAGGTTTTACCACGGCATAGTGATTTTCATCAGGGATACACCAAGCGAAAATACACCGTAGTCATGGTCATGAGATAAACTCTTCTATACATAATGGTTGATGTACCTACATAAGGACTTTTTTTTTTCCAAAAAGAAAAAAAAAACCCATATTTTATACTTTCTGCAAAAATGAAAGAAAAATATAAATAAAATTGACACATATTTTATATATTTTCTCCACTTATTTGATGTAACACGACGGCACAGTCCCGCAGCACCAAATAAAAAATGGATCGCCACCCGCGCACACCAAAATAAACAATGCATCACTACGGGACGAGACGAAGCCCCGCGCACACCAAAATAAAGGAAGAAGAAAAATGCCCGGTGCTTAGCACGGGCACAAATCTAATATGTAATAAATTAATTATCTAGTGGTTTGACTGACGTATTTTTATGGAAATATTAATGAAGAAAAGATGAGGACTTAGAGCAACTGCAGTGGTGTGATCAAAATCAAAGACCAAATACCAAAAAAAAGACCAAATTATGGGTTTAGTCCGTGTTGCTACGCTACGGTAGTGGACTATATTTGATCGAGCGCAAATATAACGTTCGTTTGCTGAGGGGCGTAGGTATTATGCACACCTGGATGGAGCGTATGTAAACATTACGCCCGTTGTTGAGCGTAGACTTAATAAACGCCGGGTGTGGGGCGTGTGTATAATTAACGCCGCACAAATAGACTGAGGTAATACGTACGCCTGATGGCGCGAGAGTAATACGTGCGCCAGTAGTCAGGCGTACATTATATGATCGCCTACCTTTCACACGTGCAAACCCGTGTGGGTGTTAAAACCTAATTAACCTGAGAACTTCGAGGATCTTCTCCAATTTCTATCTACTTCTTCTCTACCGCCTTGAGAAACAGCACACTTATTTTCTCCCATTCTAAAACAGAATCAAGATAAAAAGAAGAAAAAAATTAACCTAATCTTTTCGGTTCCATGAGAGGTATGTTTCTTCTCTTTATCTCTTCGGTTTTCTCTCTTCGGTTTTCTCTATTTTGTAGTATAGTTTATGATTTAGTTTTAATTTGTAAATTAAGTATTACAAAGTTAGGTTTTAAAGAATTGATATGAAAATGGAATTGCTTAAATAAAATTGGGTATGTGTGTTTTATGTTTGTAGAGATGAATTTGTGTGTTGTATGTGAAAAAGACCATATTTGGTGTTTATGTAAATTATGTTAAAAGAAGTTTTGAAATTTTCACAAACAGGTAGAAGACCAAATTTGTGAATATGTGTTTTGAAAATTGTATGTAAATAGGGTTAAGAACAATTGATTTTGTATTGATTTTTATTGAATTTTGAAGTGATTAATTTGAGTTGTTTTTTGGTTTATTTTTGGTGTTTATGTAAATTAGGTTAAAAGAATTTCTGAAATTTTTACAAACGTGTACAAGGCCTAATATGTGGGTTCTATAGACGAATATTTTTTTTGTGAAAATTTGTGGTTATGTAAATTATGTGTGTTATATATGTAGAAGAGCTAATTTGTATGTATGTAAATGGGGTTAAAAACAATTGATAAATGAAATTTACACATCGTTACATCTTCGATTGTTGAAAAATTTGGATCTCGTGCTACTCGTGGTGCCATTGTAAGCGATTCGATGAAAATTTTCTAAATGATTTGAAAGAGGAAATAATACTTCTTCTTCTTGTTCTGTTAGATAGTTTGAATCAGCAGTTGTGGGAAAATACTAAAGGAATTCATGTGTATATATAGGTGTATGAAAGAAACCTTTAACGTTTGAAATTTCCAACGTTCGAAAATATCTTTCAAACTTTCCAACGTTCCAAAATGTCCAACGTTCAATTTTCTTCAACGTTCGAAAAATACCAACGGTATAAACATTTTTCAAAACAATTTTCTCTAACGTTCAAAAATGATCGAAAATGGTTTGGAGAATTGGACGGAGGTATAAAGTCCGCTCAACCTTAGGCGTGAACTTCATGCACGCCTGAGTGGGGCGTGAACTTCATGCACGCCTGAGTGGGGCATATATATTATGTTCGTCTCAGTGGGGCGAACTTGTAATCCACGCCTATCATGAGGCTACATTTTACTAACGCCTAATCGGGCTTAAATTTTACCAACGCTCAATCGAAGCGTAATTTATATACATGCCTCACCATGGCACGAAGAATATACATCCGCTTCACATGAAATGTACTTTTTAACTTCGCCTATTAACAAACATAGTTTATAACTTCACTCGACTAAATTTGGTTTTGGTCTGGGTTTGAGACCAAATATACTATGAGATTTGGTTTTAATCCAGGTTTTACTCTTTAGTCCGTTCAACTGTGTCTGGTTTCTGGACCAGATTTATGGTTTTACTCGTCCGCTGTGGTTGCTCGTTCACAATCACATGTCTAGTGAAGTACATAATCTGGATTCTACACCACTTAGAAGTAATTGAAAATGTTGATTGAATTTTGAATTAAAAATGAAGGAGTTACTCCTTTTTTTTATTATGGTGGAACTTAAAGAAATGATTAAGATTTTAAGAGGATTAGTTCAGGATTCATATGTCATGTTAGTACCCTTTTTAAGTGCCACGCACTAGTTAGATTTTTTAATAATTTATCCGCAGAGGATTTGCCTACCAATGTTAATATCACACCACTTGTCATGAAAAGAACTTGATGTAATTAAGTTTCTGATCACGATGTCTTACAAGTAGGACTTGCAAAAAAAAATCTAGACTAGAGCAGGACAGAAAAGAGTAAAACAACAAAGCAGTAGAACTTATGTAAATTTCTGATCATTATGTCATATATATATATATATATGATCTATGCAAGTGAATCCTTTTCTCACGCTAAATTTTCTTTGAGAAGCGAAGTGATAGAAGGAATCCAAAGCAGAAAATATTATGATGTATAATTAATAATTTCTAGCTCTTAATTTATTTATTTTTCTGTTCATTAAAAGAAAAGAATTGCACAACATACCCAATAGGTGTCAAATCTCAACTTAAACATAAAACATGCATGAACCCTGAACACAAGAGTTCCAAGTACTTTTACTTTAGTCTCTGTTTCTTCCAGACTTCATTCGCGATCTTTTCCCCTCCAAAAGCACCCGAGTTAGGTGATACTAAACTCTCCACATAACTCACCGGTTCACTCCATTTGAAGCAGTCGATTTTAAAGACTTTGGTTTCATTATTCATGGGGTCATATAAAAGTTGTCTATGCCGACAACGTATTAAAACCTCGCCGTTTGTAAAAGCATATAGCTTCATGGAACCAGTGTTGATAAATGATGCGTGTGGTTTGAAACTGAATAGCTTACTCCAAGATTCTGTTACCCCATATTCTTGCATCAACCATACATCAGCGTTGCGACCTCTAATGTCATAAACAATTAAACAAAGATGGTTTTTCATTAGCCCCACACAGTCATATTTACTCCATTGTCGCAATCGATGTTCTTCTGGATATACGAAATCCACGAATTTCTCACTACTTATATCGAAAGAGACTATAACATTGGAACTAAAGGCTTCGGAATAGCTTGCCCAATGAAGGGCTCCATTCAAAAGAAAAACATCACTTTGACGAGGAAACGTGTACCGGTTTGTGGTTGGGATTGTTTTCAGCGACTCTGATCCTAGTGTATAGACCTCAACTTGAGAATAACTAGATCTCGTTTCATCTGCTGCAATTCTTACTAGTTTGTAATCGTCAACGTAGCAGTCATAACCAAATCCATATCTAACATCGTACTGCGATTCTTCACAAAATTTCCATACGGGTACGCCTTTTATCTTATAATCACCCGTTTTAGGGTTCCAGATACAAATTCTGTCTTGTTGGTTGTTAATGCAAATCAAACCATTACAACAACCCATTACTGTAATACCAGAACACCACCTATCTTGGAAAAGAAAATCCATTCGTCTAACGGCATTACATGTATGTGTTATAGATGACAACGTCGATAGTACTGATGAAGCTGCTGATAATGCTGAAGCATAATCTACTAAACCAACACTAGGTTTACTACCCGACTTGGTAGTTATAAGCATGAGCTTAGGACTTTCCTTACTAGTACGGTTAAGGTGATCCTTAATAAATTTAGGGTTATGAAGTAAGTTATGCCAAGGGTAACCTTAAAAAGATCTCTATCTGCATCTCATCTGGTAGCCGCAACATCTTCTGCTTCGACTTCTTTTTATTATCCCAAGGGTTTCAATAGAGCAGGACTGGATGGAGAGTGCAGCAGCCTTTTGTAGTACTTCTCCTACAGATTCTTATGGTTTCGGTTTTTTGGGTTAGGGCCTATCGGTGTTTGGTATGGGTCCTTCTATATCCT
Source organism: Papaver atlanticum (assembly GCA_023531105.1). Taxonomy (NCBI): domain Eukaryota; kingdom Viridiplantae; phylum Streptophyta; class Magnoliopsida; order Ranunculales; family Papaveraceae; genus Papaver; species Papaver atlanticum. The sequence continues at coordinate 544,965 of JAJJMB010002338.1, read as the reverse complement.
AGGGCGACTCATGAGTCGCATCTAATTAGACTAGACAAAGATGGCATCCCACTATCGATTTTTTTTAGCTTACGTGTATTGCAATGGTCCCATGCATGCAACGCAACATTTGGATGTGATATGAGACAGTGTCAAGGTTGCTTAACTACACGTGGATGTTTGAGATGACAAATGTGACACACTTGTCATGAAAGCAACTCACTCAATTTTTGAATCGGCCATATAAGCAGAGACTTCAAATGCAAAACCTAAACGTGGACGAGGAGAGAAAAGAGAAAAACAAAGTAGAGAATATGGCAACGAGCAAAGATGATATCAAGTATATATGGAACAGCACAGGCACGACACTCAGAAGACACAACAACTAGAGAAGCATATATAGCAGGTCAACCAATTGAAGGAGGCAAAATAGCTGATTCTGAACCGGTCGATTTTTTATCAGCTGCTCACCGAATTGCTGACTCAAAACAGCAGCAGGACTCTCATGAATCGACTCAGGATTCCTCCACTAAAACTAGTACTACTCAACAACCTGCTCGTTCTAATTAGTGTTGTCAGATTTGTAAGAAATGTAATATCTGTTCTCAAATATGTAAGTCTAAAGGTCAACTGGTTTCTGAGAAGGTGCCCACAACAGTTAGAGATAACTTATGAATGATGCAAACACAAAGAAGTACTAAAATATACAAGTGAGTACGTGACTATGTCCTTCCAGTGAACGCCACCATATTTAGACCAGTTGCATCAATATGAAGAATGCAAACACAAACAAGAGGTCATACGAAAAAGGACCATTTGGATTAAGACCATGTCGCATCTTATTATCTCGAATAGAAGAACATTCTGGAGTCAGAAAAACAACACCTAGCTCTTTTGAGCCTCATATAAATTATCCACACCAAAAGCTAGATTTCAAAGTTGTCATTTCTACGAAAATTCTCGAAAAAGATAATTCATACGTACAACAAAATAGGAATTCAAAGTCTAATGATCAGGTCAACCTATCTTATTCCTATATCTTGTTGACCCATCACTAGGTTCACCATGAAGCAATATTCGACTAATAATTGGAACGTACTTCCAAGTGGAACAAAATTCTACATGGCCTCGCACCCCAAAAACAAAATCGTTGGGAACTCCTAGTTCACATATATTGACTCATGAGCAATTATATGAATAGAGATCACTAGGATGTAAAACTCAGTTACAAACAAGGACCACTCTGAGCCTCATTTACAGTATGGAAAGTCTGCAAGAAACAAATTTAGTCGTATATACCCTTTATTTTAATTTTATTCTTTATCATATCATTTTATCTCTCTTATTTATTTTATCTCTCCAATTTAAAATTAATCTTAACTTCTAAAATATAAGTCGGAATTTAACAAAATTTATATTTTTGGAAAGGGATCGAAAATCTCTACAAACCAAGATCAATTGTTGATATGAAATTTTAAATAAAAAATAATTTAATTTTAAATCAGGTCGAGGATACATTATGCACCCAGGTGCAACATGGGCAAAATTTATTTCCTATAAAAATATGCATTATGCACTCAGGTGCAACTTGACCAAATTTTATTTACAGTATATAAAAATATGTTTATGCACCTAGGTGCAACCTGGCCAAAATTTATTTTTTATAAGAATATGCATTATGCACCCAGATACAACCTGGCCAAAACATTTTTCCTATAAGAATCAAAAAAATAAACATTATGCATTCAGGTGCAACCAGGCCAAAATCTTTTTTTTTTGTCAGAATATACATCATGCACTCAGGTGCATCTTATGTACTTCGCGGATAAATCTAGGTATCTCCTAGTAATCACCTATACATAACCAAAATCACTAGTCGATGATCTCAAACAATAAATCCACTACCATTGTCACCATTTTCATCATCAAAACATCAAGCAAAAACAAGTATTAAAGAAAAAAAAGAGGAATAACAAAAACATTCAGAAAAAATATATATATAAATTATGCACTCGGATGCATCTAGGCCATAACCAATTTTTCTATCAGAATATATGCCATGCACTCAGGTGCATCTTATGATTTATCCTAGTAACTAGCTGCAATATATTACATATAAGAAATTAGAAAAAATATATACATTATGCACCGCCGTGCAACCTAGCTAAAATCTATTTTTAATGGCATCAACGGTTGGTTTTCAATCAGAGTTCACAATAAAAATCAACTAATGGCAGCACTTCAAGTTCCTAGAAATGGCAGATTGAAAAAAACAGTGAAGTTTCGGATTGAAAAAAACAGTGAAGTTTAGAAATGCCACTTATAAGCTTCATATGTTCCTCCTTACCTTTTCACAAAAATAAATAAAAATGTTCCTCCTTACTTCCACTTGTATAAGTTGTATTACAGCCACCATAATCCAATACCAATACCACTGCCACCTCCCACCTCTATTTACGTATATTTACTCCAACTCCTCCTCCATCATGTTCAACTCATTTGCAATGGGTACCCAAGCAATTTCATTCTAATAATGAATTCAACTATATCTCAAGCCAAGTTAAAGCAAACTATTATCATATGATATATATAATCAACAAAGAAGAACGTTGATAGCTATAACATTAGTACCTCACGTACTACAAGAACTAAGCATACCACCTGTTTCTTTTCGTTGGGGCTTTTATCGAACAGTTCATGGGCGTTTTGATGTTGGTGAAAAGATGAATTTGCTGTGGTATTTTTGGGATCTATTTTTAGCTCTTCTTCCATGCAAACCTGAATTGGCAGACAACCCATCAATCATAATACTACCAGAATTCCAAAACCTTATCCATCCATAAAAACTAACGACCACATCACCAAATCCTGGTAGTTTTCTAGCTTTGAAACTCTGCAAGAATCTTCTCTTAAATTGCTTAAAATCAGATTCATTGCAAAATCAATTCTTCTTAATCAAACCAGGACATAGACGGCATCAGCATCACCATACTCGACAAAATAAGAATCACCAAAAGCATGTTCTAAAGTAAACTGAATTATAGAATTTGAATCATCAATTAGTTCACTAATCGATTGTGTAAGAGAAGATAAAATAGAATTTGCTCTAATCCTGACGAATTCAGACCAATTTAAGTCTCTATGAAATTATACTTTCAATTTTTTCCATTTCAACGAACGGCTCCTGCTAATGTTACGACTGTTACACCGAGCTTTCACTAATTTAAAATTAAAAGAAGAAGATGAAGCAGAGAAAAGTGGCGTTGATGGTGTTGCTCGCGGTGGAGGAGGGTACTTTAGTCGGTCATAGTTATTAAAAGATATAAATTTGGGTGAATTGACTAGTTTAGGATATTTAAACAGTATTTTCAGAATTTAGGTTATTAGAACAATGCTCATATTTTGCTTGTCTTATAGACGTGAGAATTCAAATTCAAGGGTTAATTGACCAAAAAACTGTTATCTTACATTCAATATCTTCTATTTCTCATTGCACCCTTAAAAAATTTACAAATTCCAAGATCAATTCCCTTCCATTAAGATGAAATACAAAACATTTGAAATACACATACTTCAGATCTGAGATTCAGATACATACAAAAATTCTAAAATACATATAATTCAAATTTGAAATTCGAATATAGGCGGTAATGTTGTAATTTGGCTCGAACATCACCAGAAATTCCTCTACAACAAAAAACCCATCACCGATTCGCCATCATCAGCAGCTTCCACTGTCACTAGTTCACCGCAACCTTGACATCACCATATGCTGGCATCCATCACCACCAGTCAAAATTATCTAATTCACTGCTCACCACCGTCATGACACCCTATGCCACCAAGTCATTCCAACTCTTTCCAAATATCGACCATAGTACTCATTCTATTCCATGACCATCCAAATCTTGTCACCACCACTCTAATTGCAAACTGCACATGGACCTCCGTATCCATTGTTTTTATTGTGGAATATTAAATCATAGGAAAAATACCGAGATTTCATAGCACAAAACCCATCGTTAACAGCCATAAATCGTTGGCAGCAATACTAATTCATTTCCTAATTGTTGTGCAATAGCCAACGAGATGCCAAGCTCCATAAGCTGAATTCACAACCATTAGCTAATGCCAAAGTAAACAGATTCCAATCACAGTCACATAAAGCATATGTCAAATTAGAGCCACAACCACTGGAGTCTCGAACAGAAATAGCATGTTATAGAGGGCAACACAAAGCATCACTTGATTGGATTCAATTCACAGTCACATAAGGAAATCTCTCCCTTCTCTAAATTTCAAATGGAGTTCGTTTTCGAATGACAAAAAAACATAGTTTCATAAAGTTTGTAGACATGATACTGATTTGTCGCCGCAAAAACATTGATATTCAGAGGTTATGTGTTCATTGGGGGACGCTGCATATCATGATTTAGTGGCATTGCATGTTAATAGATGGTGCCTTAATGCCGTTGAATATAATGTTCAAGATTTTTAAGTATAATAATAAGTCAACATCATAATTCGTCATGTGACAATAAGTTAAATAAAAAACTTAAAACAGGACACTTTTCCGGTTATCCCTGTATGGATGCATCATCAACATAGTTTGCGATAAATCTTACCAAAGCTTCTTTTTGGCTCGTTGATTCTACAGCAGACCTGTCACCACTGTACATTGGATCATCAGAAGCTTGGTAAGTGGGAATTTTCGAAGGGATCCTCTCGTAAACAACACACTGCAAGTACCCATTGCCTGCAAGAGAAAATTGTGAAGGAACATTACTCTAACACATAAGACCAGAGACAAAGAACCACAAAAGCATGTTGTAAGGACGAAGAGAAAGTATAACATTTCCTACAATAGTGCTTACTACTTAGGTCTGATACACCATAATTACCTATAGTATCTAACTATGCATGCTTTTGAACATCACTACCACATTTAAAAAATTTAAGACTTGTAGATCAAACTAGTTACTAATAATGGCACTATGGAAGGTCTAAATGGACTAATTATACATAGATGAGTTGTTGTTTGGCTATCAAACTAAATCGGGAAATTCATTTCCTTTCTTGGTTAATTTTCCTTATCTTCTAGTTTGATTTCATGTTAGAAGTGTTAGTATAGTCTTCACTTTAGTCTAGTACAAGATTCTGTCAATTGGGTTCCATCCGCTTATGCTATTAAAATCAGTAGTAACAGTTAAGTTCAATGCTACACTCATCTAGTTTATTACGAAAGTGCAGAGGAAAAACCAGCACCATACTATATCCAATGAAATTCATCTACATACTGCAAATAGGTATTGAACATGGGATCAATCTGCAAATTCTAGAAGCAATTGATCAAGAGCAAGCAAAACAAAGATACTTTCATCTATTTTTTTGGTGACATCTCTTTTTTATTCAAAAACAGATAACAATCTCTTGGGTATTTTTTCAAACAGTTTTCAATCCTCAAAATTTGATATTGAATATCATTACTAGATAACGAAAATTTTGAATCAAAATTCATTGCTAGATGATGAAATCAAACCCAACTCCATAATTATACCAACATCCAAACCATCAGTAACATCCAATGCAGACTCTAATGAAATCAAACCAAACCCAAATTAAAAAACCCTAATGCTAACGATTTCAGAAAATAGAGATTACGGAGACAAATTATTGGACAAAGAACGAGAGAAGAAAAGAAATAACATCTTACCTCTCTAACCTCAAGAGATCGATGAAATCTTCTTGATCTTCCACTGGAGAAACGATCGAAATATTTTTAGGGAAGCAACTACAGAGAACGAGAGAATTAACGAGAGAGAAAATTGGTTTTGTATTATGGGATAAAAGTTGGAAATCTAAAATTAGTTCAAGGGTAAACTTGATATTTCGGCATTAGATAGAGGTTGAGGATGAAAATAACACCTTGCTACTGCTATTTGAAATCCTATAATTTGATAGTGATTTGCCTCTATCTTTATAGAGGTAGTGGAAAAAACAAACACCAAAATTAGTGGAGTCCACCACTACATAGAGGTTGGTAGAGGTGAACCTCTACATAGAGGAAAAAACAAACATGTTGTAAGTGAATTTGGCGGAGCTGGAGATTTGGTTAAGGACTGGCTTGAAAAGCTAGCTAGGCGTCATCCCATATTTTAGGCATGGCTTAAGCCTATTTTTCAAGCCTATATTATCATTCTAACCAAATTAGGTAATGAAAAAAATGTTTGTTTGGACTTTTGGGGTGGCTTGAGCTAGCCTAAGTTAAGATGTATTCTAACTTACAATAATCCCGTTTACAACCATTTTATTTTGCATCATAATGTCGATCTAAGAAAGGTTCTATCAGAGAATATTAGTGTTGGATTTTCAGCTTCCAGGGATATCAACAATGTTAATGTCAGGTATTACATCCTTTCCTGGCAATTCAATTCCACTCCGGGGAAGAATAAGAGTAAAATTGGATTGGCGGTGGGTCTTATTGTTGGTATGGTTTTCTTTGGCTGTGGGCTTGGTTTTGCTACATATTTATGATTGAAGAGAAGGGGCAACTCAAGGAAGCATGTTCACCATGATGAGAATGAAAATTCTGACGTGTTGATGAACAGTGGATTTGAGAAGAAAACGGGACCTAAGAGGTTCTCTTATGGAGAACTAGTTGATGCAACCATTAACTTTGATGAGGGAGGAAAACTTGGAGAGGGGGGATTTGGAGGTGTTTATAAAGGGTTCTTGAATGATATGTTAGAAAAAACGGGTTTTGAAAAGCATGGACCATGACTTGATCCCTAGACCTATTGCCCACTAATTGCTTTTTCATTTGAATAGATAAAACAATAGTCCCACATAGACTAAAATCTTAAGAGTTTTAGACTTAAATACCATGGGTTTTGCCTAAAGGGCATGGCCTTTTGAGTCTACACACTTTTGTGTGAGGGAGAAGACCTAAACTAGGGAAAGGTTGCCTTTCCCGCACGCCGCCGCCATCTGTCCGGTCGGACGGGCCGGGCTCGGGTTCGGGTGTGGGTGTGGGTTCATTAGATCCTATCTTTTTACTGAAATTTTTCGTACGTGTTTTCCACACATGTAAAAGAATCTTACTCTTTGTATGTACGTGTTTGGCTCCATTTTACTCTTTGTCTGTTCGTGTTTGGCTCCGTTTTATGTGTCCGACACGCGCGCTTCTTCACTGACAAAATCAAAAGAATTCTACACTCTATTTTATGTCTGACCTACTGACATGTGTGTCTCGCATGCTTTTGACTGGCTGACAAAAGCAAAAGCTTTAACTGATTTCTATACACCTGCTTTTCTAACAAAAACAAAAGCTTTTAGTCTTTCTTTGTCCCTATTTTATGTACGCGTCAGAAAAATGTTTTTCTCTCAGCTTTTGTTAGTCACCCGTGAGAATCTTTTATTGTTAGTAACAGGTCATTTTTTTTGGTAGACTATAAAAGAAGTTCTCAACCCAATTTTGCAATACAGAAACAGAAACAACTTCTTCCTCCCTTATTTTCTTCTGCTACTGTTTTTGTTTCACAGTAACCATTTTTTTTAGTACTCCTTTCAACATCACTGCCAAGTTCTTAGGGCGTTCTCTTGTATGCTACAATGAGGAATGCTAACAATAGTTGTATTCTGGAGGCGACTCGTCGATAAAGCTATAGCATCTCTCTGTTTAGAGGAGTAGCCAGCGATATTGTCTTTAGGACAGCGTATATCATACGTGCCTCTATTATTCTGCCACAATTGTTGCTGCTACATCCGAAATCAACCATTGGCTCGAGCTAAGTATTACTCTCAGTATTTTACAATTGTTGTCAATATTTACAACATGATATGGACGTCGGCGTTAAGAAGATATCTGGAGGATCACGACAAGGAAAAAAAGAATATGAATCAGAAGTAAGGATTATAAGCCAGTTACGGCATAGAAATTTGGTTAAACTCATAGGTTGGTACCTGATGTGATTTCAACTTTGTTGTAATAGTAGTAAATAGGATTCGAACTCTAGGACTTGTGAAGATTCGAGTTTTTAAATTTAATAAAAATATACAATAATATTACAAATGGTGCAAGAGGTACTGGAACTAAGGATTCGGCCAATCTTCATAACATAAGGTTCAATTATTTATTCTCAACAATTTTAGCTCAAGAAATATAAACATGGACTCTTATTTTTGGCAAGGTAGATTCTAAAAACATTAGTTATAAATCGCAAGCATGGGACATCAAACATCTAAGCAAGCATGACCCATCTAATAAAATAATAACTAATTAATCAAAATCATATTTCAATTAGTGCAAAAGTCATAAAAAAGAATAAAATAAATTTACCCATGTATGAAGTTCGGCCTCCTCCGTCGTCCCAGTGTTGGGGTTTAACTCATCATGTCGAAAACACACTCAAAATATGTATTCATGGCTCAAAAAGTGTTTACAAGAAGAGAAAATAATGGAACAGGAAATTTGCAACAGCACAGGTGCGTTACAGACCGACTGTTTCAACTCTCAACTGTTATGATGAAGATAATCGTTACAAATCTGAAGATAAATGTTGCAGAAGAGGATGAAGAAACTATTACAATGAAGATAAATGTTGCAAACCAGTTGAAGAAACTGTTACAACCAGTTGAAGAAACCGTCACTGTTTCCCTGTTCTTCACGAGCAGCAGCAGCAACAACAATAGAGTTCTGAAAACTCTTGATTCACGCCTCCTGAGCTCTCCTCTTGACCCCAAACTCCCGACCGCCTTCTAAGATACCCGAACACACTTTAAATACCCAACTGCATCAAAATCTCTCGTCATAACTCCTCCAAATATTTACAGTTAAGAAAATATATTTTCACGGAATTATTTCCTTTTTCTTCTCTGCATGCGATATCTTTCAGCTGACTCTCCTTTTTTTATATCTTTTGCACTCCAAACACGAAGCAAATTGAACCAAGTCTTCTCCCAGCACACGCCAACCACAGAGAAACACGAAAAGTAATAGAACAACCCCGGGAAACTCTCACGCCTCTGTTTTCTTCAATCCAACGATGCAGCCCAAGTTTGTCGAAACAAAATACCTTACCACCCCTGTTTAACTGGCACAGGGTGATTACAACTCATTGGGGAGATTGAATCTAGCCAAAACTCCCGGAAAAATCTTCACAGAAACTACCGGAAAAATATGTAACTCTGTTTTCTCCCAAAACCGATTATCCAGCCAAACTGGATCGATATAAACAATCATACCACGCCTGTTAAGTCCAGAGGAACAAACCCAATCAAATTCAGCCGTTGAATCTCCTTAAATCCCGTCCAAAAAATCAAACCCAACTCTGCCTGTGAAGAACCAAATTTCCCGCCAAGAGTAAAATTCAAACGAAGGGGATGAAGGTGCCCCTTATCCTGCTGCTTGGGTGCCGATAGTAATTTGGGTGCCCCTTAGTAATTTTGGTACTCCTTATCCAGTAGTGAGAGTCCGAATAACAAATGTCCCTTGGGTGCCTTTAGACAACTTTTCGAGCCGATTTTTCCAAAAATGTTTATTGCCCAAAAATACCTACAAACACATAAAACACCATAATAAGTACAAAAATGGGTACTAACAATATACACAATAGAGATGAAAATAGACACATAAATGCGTCTATCAGTACCACGAAAACAATGAATTGCTTCTCGTTTACGAATTGATGCCAAGCAGGAGCCTCGACAAACATTTATTTCGAGGTGAAAACGCTCTCCCTCGGACTACCGTCGTGGCCGGAACTATGGGTTACGTAGCTCCATAATGTATTGTAACGGGCAAGACAAGTAAAAGATCCGATGTTTTTAGTTTTGGAATCGTTGCGCTTGAAATTGCGTGTGGGAGAAAGCCAGTTGACGTAACTGTGGGAGTCTCGCTAGTAGAGTAGGTTCGGGAACTGTAAGAAAGGGGAAAGATCATTGAAGCAGCCAATAAGAGACTACATATAAATTTTCATGTAGAACAAATCAAACGTTGATGGTTATAGGGCTACGGTGTGCTAATTCTAATCCTTTAATTTTCTCAGTTTAGAATCTGCATTGCCGGATTTTCCCTCTGCTAGAATTGAATAAGTTGTGTATTTGGAAGAGGAGTTCGATTTAGAATATGCAAATGGAGACAAGAGATGGGTATTATGTGTTGAGAGTAAGGGAGGAGATTTAGCTACTGATTCTCAACTCACATGGAAGATTCAGTGAATTAGGGTTTTATGAGAACCAGTGATGGAAAAGGGATCGAGTTTGAGTCCAAGATAAAAGTTACTAATAATTGAATCTGGGGTTGTTTTGGGTTCGATGTTGTGCTGTAATTGGGGATTTCTGGGTTCGATTCAAATCAATGGAAGAACCATTGATTCATGGGTTCGATTCAAGTTGACACACATTTGAGGTTTATATTGAATCACAACCAAGCTTGCGAAGATTCAAAGGTTTGTATTTTTTATTTTAACTTTTTAGGGTTTTATCCTTTAACAGAAACCACCACCACTTCTAGAATATAGGTCTGGGTTTGTGTTTTTGTTCCCTCAAAATTGATTTATTTGGGGTGTTTTTTCTTCAGCAGACTCCATCACCACCACCTCCATAATGTAGTTGTAAAAAAGTTAATCAGGTAATATTTTCCCCAATTTCAGAATTAGTTCTTTTGTTGTATATTCTTTTCTTTCACTTCGTCACAAAGTTTGTGTACTGATAATGAAATCAGTATTAACTTTTGACTTGCTGAGATTGTTGTGGTTCTGTAATTTAGGTTTGATTTGAAGTTATGGCTAAGAGTGATTGAAAATGAGATGTTGAAAACCTAAAATCACTTTCGCCATCTCTTCTCTCCATACCCTAATTCCATTATCTTCTTTTCTCTATTTTGCATATGCATTAGTAATACTTGCTTTGATTTTGACTTTTAGAATTTTGGTTTAACTTTAGTTTACTGCTTTCATTAACGTATTTGGGCAGGTGGTTTTGCAGGTCATGGACAATCTTAGGGTTCAAGATGGAAGAAAATAAATCCTTGGAATCTATCAAAGTAAGACTACTGATTTTCTAAGGTATGATTTGATCTAATTTGGGTTTGGTTTGTTGTGAATTGTAGCAAGGAGGTTATCAGTTGCACAAGTCTCGACTGTGATTTCTCAAAAAAAGAAATCTGCTCTTAATGGATAATAAGATTTTTCATGAATTTCATAGTTTGGGGAATAATTTTGAGTATATTTTTTAACTGTGAGATTGAGAAGCCTGAGTATAGTTTTCAACTATTGATGAGTAATTCAGGGCAAAATATTATAGGTTTTTCATTTGCTTTGTATGGAAACAGATGCTGCTACTTTGGTGCTTGGATTATATGTTCATTGGAAGAATGCCATGCATTTTGTAATGATTAATAATTTCTATTCATACTAATATTTTTGTCATTGCAGGGTGGTGAATCATACAGGGGTGGTACCTAAGAACCTTATATGGAAGTTTGAGCCATTGTTCCATGAGGGTTATAATTACTTTCTTAACCGGCTCAACATTTGCCTCTATGGAACCCAATTTGCACCCGTCACTGGATGAACTCCGTGCTATTTTCAACTTTTCTTTTACTGATTTTGATGACCTGCAATCGAACCTCGACAACACTTATTTGAATGGTAAGATATCTCAAACCCTCAGTTAGAATCAACTTAAAATGCTGATTTAACATTACCTCGGCTGCAAGAACCAAAGTGCAGATTTAGAGATATAGACATAAGTACAGCTCCAATAGGTTGGATGAGTCTCTATAGTTTGCATGACCAAAATTATAACTTAACATCCAAAATAAACGATCCAAAAAAATTACTTTGCAGGGATAAGGACTAGCATGCCACCACTGTTCAAAACCAAACCAACTAAACTAGGGAAGACTTAACTACTGCTGCTGCTGATGCAATCAATAAGTAACCATGGTGAGTGACAAATACCATGATTTTGATGATTGATTGTTGATATCTAATGATGAATATGAGGTTTCAGAGTTGATTCTTGAGGTTCCCTTAGACATAAATCATTAGTGGTAAAAAGCAAATTGTTGTTTAGGAGTTTCTTAGTAGCAGCAGTTAAGTTTCAACTGTCTTTCTTTGCTTTACTTATTATCTACCTTACAATTCCTGTTCTTGAATGAACAACTACGATAATACCAATGACATACGAATGTTTCTATGTTACTTTTCTTCTTAAAAAGTTATGTGAACAACGAAATACCTGTAGTTATTTTCTTTGGCTGTAGATATCCTCTTCACTATAATGCAAAGGTATGTATCTTTTCTGTAATTGCATGGGTATATATGTTTCCAGTAATTGAAGACTTTTCAATGTTATCATTGGGGTTGATTGGTGTGGCTCTATTCTTCTGTCGCTAATTTCTGTCACTAAGAAAGTGTGTATCACTAATCTCAGTCCTTACAAGAATGCTTAGCTTTTTTATATGTCAGAATTTCTTGAGTTTGACTATAACTTACTTTCTTTATTGGGGTTGATTGGTGTACAACAGTCTGTCTACAAACTATAACTTACTTTCTTTATTATGTTTTCATGGTGTAATTTTTCAGTTTCTATCTTTGCTCGGTTCAGTCTAATAATTGATATGAATATTTATGGTTGGGTATTTGGGTTGCAAGCATTTGTTCTTGCATGCTTTTAGCATTTACTGTGCTATTGTTAATATTCAATGGTTACTAATTACAGCAATAGAGATCCGTGGATATTTTAACTTTGTGTTCTTCTTCTGGTGCTTTTTCCCTCATACATCTGAAGTTAAAAGAGGTTCCAGCTTTTGCCCGGGTTTAGTCGTGATGGACTTGATTTCCTAGGAAAAACCTGAGTGGAACTTGGGGGACTTACAATAGCAACAATATACTCCTCCATGCAACAAGAATTAAAACGGACTATAGATAGATTGGTTGATTCATTGGTTCAACTTTATCCTGCCAAAAAAAGAATAATAATAGATTACAAAAATAGAACTTTATTATTTTAGGTTTATGTTTATCACCAGTGCAGTCATGCACTTCACTTTTCAGAAAATGTGCTTTCAATATTGGTCATTAATTTTTTTCCTTAAACTTTTGTGCACCTTTTTTCTTAACTTTTATAAGCTGAAAAAAAGACGGAAGATGTGCCTATAGAATGCGCATTAGTAGAGTCGGAAGATGAAAATACCAAACACTTTGAAGATATTATCGCTTTGGCAGCATTGAATGTGTCACAAGTAATTTTACATTTATTTTGGTTCCATTTATATCAATTTGTAAAAGTAATTTTTAGTTCCATTTAAGATTGGATTGCAACAAACCATTACCTTAATGATACTTGTTAGTCTTTACTCCGCAATTTTTTACCCGGATGTTATTATTTTTTACTGTATCCATCCCCCATCGCCAGTGGGGCTTAAATATCCGCCGCATTTCCAAATGGAAAATAGAAAAAGTAAATAACTATGGGCGGCTGGAGCTGAACTTTGCGAAATCTCTGTAAGGGGCGGATTTTAAGGAATATTTAAATAATGTTCACTTTTTTCTTCTCTTCCGTCAAACTCGAAGACACCAAATCAAAAATCTCGAAACCCTAAAAATACTTTCAGCAAATCACTTCATTCTCATTTTCGCCAAATCTCATTCAAATATTCGTTTCCGATTCTAAAACCTAAGTTCAAAAGTTTCAATTCTTGATAAATTGATTGATTTGATAGTTTGAATCAGTAATTCAAGGGTTTAATTAATGGGTAAGAAGAAGAAAAAAACAGGTCATGGAGGAAAAGGAGGTCGAAAGAATAAAGGTAGAGGTCCTTCAGATGATCATGCTTCTCGTCTTGATAATCTTGATTCTGAACTTATCTCTGAAGAACTCACTGCTCTGTAAGTACTACTTCAAAAATGCTGTCAATAATAGTCTGATTGATTGATTGTATTTGTTCTGTTTATTGTTTGAGGATTGATTTGAGCTATTCATGTAATTTTTGTGTGCATTTTTGGTTTAGGAAAGCGATTTATTATGATGACATTAAAGTTGTTTCGGAAGCGCCTCCATTGTTCATGATAAACCTCAGGTAAATTGAAATTGATGATGTTTTCAGTAATATGAATAAAACATCTCGAATTTGGTAGTTGATTTTTGATTGATTTGCTCATGCATGTGAAATGTGAAACAGGCCGTATTCGAAGGATATAGGTTCCGAGGATCTACATGTATCGGCTCTTCTTTCAGTAAGGTTTGGTTTGTTATGTTTTTGGTGTCCTTTTTGATGGTTAACTCTAGTAACTATTGTTTTACTAAAATTAGGTTTATGTATAAACAGATGCTTGCCCGGATATCCTTACAAGTGCCCAAAGTTGAAGATAACACCAGAGAAGGATTTATCGAAAGATGATGCAGATAAATTGTTGTCTTTGCTTAACGATCAGGTTACTCACTGTCTACTCTTTTAGTGTTGTTTTCGTGAACTTTATTTCTATGTAACTATAGTGAACTCATACCTGATGGCATGATGCTTTGCTTTATGAATGTTAGCAATTTGAAATGTGGATGAAGTTTAACCGCATATAGTGATGATGGCTAGTGATATAGTGCTTGATAGACGCCACCAGCATTAAAATGCAATTGAATATGATCATTGACAATGTTTGAGTGGCTAGTACAAATCAATTACACTGTTATGCTAATGTTTCATCACTTGGTCGGCGAACCTTCAAAATGCACTCCTGTGCCAACTGGCTGGAGTGCATTGATTGCTCAAATTAGTAATGTAATTGCTCCTTAATTATACTGGTCTGTTATTGTGAAGGTGCCCAGCTTCTCCATGAATAAATGCTCTAGCATGCAGCAGTGTCGTCACTTGAATACACACACATTGGGATCGTGGTGTCCTGATTGTTAGTCTGTCAAGGATTTATGAGTAAATATACTATTCTATATTGTTCTTTGTTTTTGATTATGTGTGGATAATTTTCAGCAACCACAAAATGAAAGTTCTTCATCTTTATTGCATATAAGTAGATTTAAACCCAGTGCTTTGTTTTACTGTTTATTCCCGTTACACATGGACACAGCCAAATATTTAAATTTTGAGAAGAATAACTGTTAGCTGCTTCAAACTCTTTCTGTTTCTGACATCCTTTTTTGCATATCTATGGTGTTTATGTTTGGTTGGTTTGCTCTTCTTGTGGTATTGAACTTTCATTCTCTCTTAGGCAATTTTTAATGCTCGAGAAGGACGGGTAATGATATACGACCTTGTGGTGGCTGCTCAAGAGTTTTTATCAGAAATTGTTCCACTTGGCCAATCAAATGAAACTGTAAGATTTTTCACTATGTCATATTATGATTACCAAATGTATATGGTATGGTTTAGAATGTTGTAAACTACTTCGTCAATTTAGGGGATACATCTTCTTCTGCCAATTGCCGTAAAGGTGATTATTTTTGGTTTCATAGTTTTTTTCAACCTATAAAGGTAAGTAACTGGTATCAAATTTAAATTTCTCGTGCCTCGTGGTATTTTAAGAGAAGTAGAAAAAAGTTTTTTTATATTAAAATTCAGAATCATTCTTAAAGCAGTATTTTATTGATGAAGTGCGTCTTAGGCATTCTCTCTTATCTGTATGATTGTCTCTGTATTTGCATCCACTACATTGTTAATATCTCCTCGGTTTTGTTATAATATCTGATGATTACATAGGAATATAGAATACATTCTTACATTATTTGTATTTAAAGTGATTTGTAATTGTTTTATCTTTAGAAACACACTTATGTTAAATGAAAAGTCCTATCAGGTTCGAAGTGGAAAGGTGGACGGTATGGATCAATTGCTTCAGGGGTGTGTGGCAGTCACTTGCGAAAATAAACGATCTTCAAGAGGACCTTTCATCTATGGTTTGATCGATCTTTTTGATGATTATGGAGAATCATCGGACTGGGGACTTGGGAGTGCAAAAAGCGGCAGAAATTCTCTACTGCCTGCCCAGACGTCAGATGTTTTCACCGGTGGATATAAGGTTCAAGATAAGCAATCTTTGTTGAATGCGAATGCACTAGCATCACAGGTTCCAAAGCAAGTGTCAAAGAAACAGCCAATTGCCATACAGGCTATCAAAGAAGAGTCAGAAGATGATAATAAGGAATCATTTACCACAGATTCTAGTGAATCACTAGTTGAGGAACTATCAAGCGGTGATTCCGTGACTGATGATCAAGATTTGAAGGTAGTAAGGAAGTACATTTTATCTGTTTCTGTATAGTTGGGTACAAATGCATGCTAACTTTGTTTTTATGTTTTACTTGGGCATCAGGAGACACTTGAGTGCATGTTAGAACTTAACAGTTTTATTAAATTATCTTTTGATTAGCTTCAAATTTAGAGTTCCTTAAACTGTTTGACTCACCGTGATAGTAGTAGATCCTTCTGGCGCAAACAAGTGACAATCAGAGTCATATTGCATAGATATTTTGTTTGAACAATGCGATACTAGTGTGGTATGAATTGTCCCTTCTTCTGTTTCTGTTCAAGTGAAAGTTATTGCTGATTATAAGGTAAGAATGCCATACATTTAACTTGTGTATACCGTGCTACTTGTTATCAAAGTAGCAGTACATGCTTCAATAAGTTACCAGAACCTTTTGTTGTTTGTAGCATCAGTTATGGTTATGATGGTCTGAAAAGTTGTTACGATAATAATTTTAATGCTCCTGCTCTTAGCATTGTAATTACCACTATTGCTGGATTTGCAGTCTCTTGTTGATGACGACCAGAAAACTGAAGTTGGCGACAGTGATCTGGAAGATATGTCGTCAGATTCACGATCTTCAATTTCAGCAATACATGGAGGAGGAGCTCAGAGTGTGAAAAAAGATCTTATACTGGTATTAGCATTTTCTCCTTTTAATGCACTTTAAAAGATTTATATTATGGGCTAAGTTCTTCTTTCACATTAGGCTCATCTGCTTCGAGTAGCTTGTGCTTCCAAAGGACCATTAGCAGATGCTTTGCCTGAAATTACATCGGAACTGTATGATCTCGGGGTAGGTATCCATTAAGTTGTTGGTCAGATTATGCCAGAAAGTGACTTTATTGGTGTCTAAGTGAAATTTTATTTACTATCGGTGGTGCATTTGCTTAGATCTTTACCGAGCGGGTGCGGGATTTGGCTACCAAACCACCATCCCTTTTCAACGAAGCCTTTGATAATGTCTTTCAGAAGCATATGGTTAGCCATCCCTTCTGCTTTTCTTATTCCCGGATTTTGTAGGTAGTTTTTGGCTAACGTCATCGTTAACTACTTCTACTTAGTTCCTAACTGGGTGCTTATGTGATTCTGCTCAATAGGTTTCTTCCCCATTTTCTCAGTTCTGGAAACCTGCTCTTGATTTGGGAGGACCAGCTGCTCCAAGTTCTAGATACCACAATGACTTCGAGGAGGTCTCTTCACTTGGTAAGGATGGTGTTCTTGGCTTTCATTCCGGCTTTTATCATCTTTTTTATTATTCGATCTTGCACCTCAACCAATTCGATAGGCTGAAACTAATCTGGTGATTTTTTTTTTAATCAGTAGCATGACTTGAATATTTAGGTTTCCGAACCTTTGAATTTTATGTAGAAAACGCCCGGCCTATGGATTTACCACGATAATTTTATGTAGAAAACGACTTACATTGAAGCGCAACCTCCTTGGTGTTCCTTTCCGGGGGTTGTATGTGTACCTATTGAATGGCAAAAAAATCTAAAATCTAAGCAAGCATTGCATGGATCTCATTGAATTGTTTCTTTTTTTGGATGCTGGAAACCTTAAGGCAGTGTCCCTTCTTACATGTAACATTCGAGAAAACTTTCTTACTCTAATCCTTGTATTCTTCTGGCAGGCCATGGTGGTTTTGGTTATGTGGCGTTGTGCAAAAATAAACTAGACGGCAGGCAGTATGCTGTGAAAAAAATTCGCCTTAAGGACAAAAGTTTGCCGGTTAATGACCGCATATTGAGGTAAATCAATTTTGTCAATCTCAGAAGTAGGAATTAAGAGTATATGAATTCTTGTTCTCACACATGTTTTTTGGAGCTAGATAGAGTATTGGTCTTTGAATTAGAATAGCAAATGTTTTTCCTGGTAGATGAAGTTATCAAAATTTCATAACCAAAATCAGTCGTAAAACACAATCATTTGCTTATGTCATGCCATCGTTAAGTATGCTAATCTCTGCCACTCTGTCAAGGTATTCAGGGAGGTAGCCACGCTTTCCCGTTTGCAGCATCAACATGTTGTACGTTACTATCAGGTCTGTTTTCTTATACCTTCTTGAATTTTGTTCTTTCTGCTGGAATTAGATGTTGGGTTTCCACACCTTGTTCAGATTTGCATGGATAATAACTTAGTGGTTGCATATGTTACCATTTATTTTATGTCAACTTTGATTCTGAGATGAATTATTATTGAGATTGTACTCATAACATAACAACTTAGTAGTCACATATCGCCAGTTCACTACTGCTCCATCAATGAGATTGTCCTCGTAAATTTGTAGTGTCTTTGTCTGTTATTCGTCATCAATGCATGATAATCGTTCACAAGTACGCATTATGTTACTGTTTGCTTTACCAGAAGAATCAATTACCTAAAATTTGGCCAAAGTTCTAGCTAGTATAGTCATACATGTGAACTATCATTCATTCCCAGACTCCAAGCTAATAATCATGTGATGTTATCAAATAAAACCAGGCATGGTTTGAAACAGAGATTGGTGGAGCTTGTGGTGATTCAGGTTGGGGTTCGACGACTGCAGGGAGCGCCAGTTACAGCAACATGGGGACAAATTCAGCGAATGCTATGGGGACTGATAATAAGTCAGAGTCAACTTATCTATACATACAAATGGAATATTGCCCGAGGTTGATTCACTTTCCCTTTTAATTCTTTCTCTAGGTTGAGAAGGCGTCTCTAATCTAATTACTAAACATTAATAATGTTTATAGACATGGTAATTTTACTGTTTACAGAAGCTTGCAGATTTATAGTTTTTGCATCATAATGTTGTTGTTTTATACAACTTGTGAATGCAGAGTTGGGTAACACAGTTACAGAAAGTGGCTGCAAAAACATCTTTGTGGGTCTAGTGTAGCAGTTGTTACCTTTTACCTAGATAAAACAGAACAAGTTTCATTTCCGCTTGTTAGACCGACCGCTACCCGATATCCTAACGCTTTTAAACATTAATGCTTTCATACATTCATCTTGAAGTCCTTGAGGAAAACATCTTAGCTTATTGATTTTAATGGAAGGGAATGTTAAAACACCTGCTTGGTTTTGAGCTTGCCTAATACACCCTCCATCCAAAATAAGTGATACTTTCTTGTTTATATATATATCCCATAAGTTTCCTTTTTATATGATATATATTTCCAAATTAGTGTTGTTAATTCTTAATCTAAGAAATGAAAAATTTGATAGTCATGTTTATACCGAGAGATAAGCCACTAAGCTTTGTTGCATTGAACACATAAGGGTATAAATGGATTTCTTTTTCTTTTTTAAATCATCTTTTCTCCTATTTCCTTATGTGCAAGTAGGTAAATTTCATTTTTTGTGGGATGGAGGGAGTAATATTCTTTAGTTAGGGTGACATGTATGGATCAAAAGTATATATTTTATGGTTATCGTTAAATATTAATTAATCTCTTTCTTATCAATGTGAAGGACAATGCGCCAAGTTTTTGAATCATATAGCAGTCTTTTTGGGAAAGAGTTTGCTTGGCATTTGTTTCGGCAAATTGTAGAAGGACTTGCCCACATACATGCGCAAGGAATCATCCATCGTGACTTGACTCCCAGTAATATCTTCTTTGATGCTCGTAATGATATAAAAATCGGGGATTTTGGTCTTGGTAAGATGTATTTGCTGTCTTATTCATTTCATACTCTTTGTTCTTAGGCATCTACATCCTTGTTTATTTTTTGATATCATTTTAGCTTTAAAAAGTACAATTACGAATACATGGTTATTAGTAAATAACAACCAATAACTATGCAGTTTAAGCCAATGGAAGTTGGAACAGATGCCTCATTTATTTGTTGGCAGGCCTCCTACAAGGAGCTTGTATGTATTTCTTTTGGTTATAGCTTATAACTGTATACCTATTATGTTTTGAAGTTGATCTAGCATTTTTTGTTCGTGTTGTAGCTAAATTTTTGAAGTTGGAACAGCTGGATCAAGATGCACTTTTCCCTACGGATACAACTGGGGTTTCAGTGGATGGAACTGGTCAAGTGGGGACCTATTTTTACACTGCACCTGAAATTGAGCAAGGCTGGCCGAAGATTGATGAGAAGGTAACTATTAGGTAATTTCTGTAGAAAATTTATGTTCTATTGTTTGCCTGATCTCTTCAAGTTGTCTGTTTTATCACTGGAATTTCTGGTAAGGAAGATAATTATCATTGTATGCTAGCAAATGCACCAGTTGTTTCTTTAACTCAAGGATACACAATAGCACCATTTAAAAGTAACAGCCTTTTTTATTTAAAAAAAGTTTCTATTAGTATATTCTTAAGGGAATGTAATGTGATACATGTGTGAGGATATATATGCATGCTTCATTCGGTAACAATTCGTTATCCTTCATTTGTAGGTTGATATGTACAGTTTGGGAGTGGTATTTTTTGAGCTATGGCACCCATTTGGGACAGCAATGGAAAGGCACAAAGTTCTTATGGATCTGAAGCAAAACGGATCACTTCCTCCCTCATGGGCTGCTGAATTCCCAGAGCAGGAAGCCTTATTACGACTCTTGATGTCCCCAAGTCCATCTGATCGTCCGTCCGCCACAGAGCTTCTTCAAAATGTTTTGCCTCCGCGAATGGAGGATGAGTGGCTAGATGGTAAGTTGTTGGACAAGGGACAATGTTCAATGTTCACTTACTCTTATTTTAAAGTGTTTAGGAAGTATGAGGTGTGCTTAACTACTGCAGGAAAATAAGTCGAAAGTGCGTTCAATTGACAGTTGTGTTCCAATTGTAAATTGGTTAGACAGATTAACAGTTCTTCCATCGGTCCAACCATTTTCTAAATGCACTTGCTAAAATACCACAGTATAGAAGAGCTGCTTATTTTCATTGGCAGGAAGCTTTATTAGGTAAGATAGTGGGAAAGCAATAAGCGTTAACATAGTATATTTTAATATCGGGTATAAGACACTGAAAACCTGGTAAGATTTCCCAGCAAAAACCCCTTTCGAGCAACGTAAAAGAGGGCCATGAATCAATAAACGCCATGAATCAATAAAGGGTTAGAAAATCATAAAGATCAAAAGATTGATGCTGATTTATTCAAACATAAGGTAGAAAAGGGGAATGAAACAATGAATAGGGTGGTTACAAGCTTCCCTTTATGGTGCAGCTTTGTTTTGGAAATATCATACCTGTTGTAAAATCATATTGACCTAAGGAAGCCCTGCTTAGGTGGCAAAAGTGAAGTAATCTTTGTCTGTCTTCCCATTTAGGATAGCAGCGAGACATAAAGCCTGAGATGATGCACTTGACTTCTTATATATTTGAATTGTTTTATATGTATGGAAGTTTACAGATATTTCGATTTTTTTCATTTTTACAGATATTTTGAGAGCAATGCAGTCACCGGAGGACACACGTGTTTATGAAAAAGTAGTAAAGAAAATTTTTGATGAGGAGAGGTTAGTGATTAGATCTCATCGGCAGCATGGCGTAAGAGGAAAATTAACCAGGGATGAGTCTTCATTTATTCAATATACAGAACTATATACGGAACTTCGTGATTATGTTATTGACACTGCAAAAGAAGTATTCAAGCATCACTGTGGAAAGAGAATGGAGATAACACCAATGCGTTTATTGGATGATTATCATAAATTTGATAGGTATTTTATCGTTAAAATTTTGAGGTTCTCGGATGGAAGTCTCCGTCGTTGAGTTTTGGAGTTGTTTGTTAATTTGGTTTTCTTTTGAAGGGATGCTGTCAAACTTCTGAGCCAAGAAGGAGACATGCTTGAGCTTTGTCATGAGCTGCGTTTACCCTTTGCTAATTGGGTTATGGCGAACCAGGTATTCAACTAGATTATTGTTGTAACAAAATAAATGTTTATTGTTGCTGTGATTTTCCTGATATGAGGACTGCTTAGTCACTTGCAACTAAAACAAAAAAATATACCAATTCTGGATTTTTATGTTACTAGTTAGTGTTTATGTGGATGCTATTTTGTAACGCATTTTCTTCTTTAACTTCACAGATATCGTCCTTTAAAAGATATGAAGTATCGTCAGTCTTCAGGAAAGCAATAGGTCATTCAACCCCAAATCGTTATCTTCAGGTGTGCATCCTACTCCATCTGTTTATGCATACATATTCTTATAATTGTTACTCTAATTTTTTGGTTACTGGGTTATGGTCTATATATCCTTTTGATATTTACGAATTAACTAGCTATTTGTCCAAACTGATTTTTCAACAGGGAGATTTTGACATTATTGGAGGCGCATCTGCTTTGACGGAAGCAGAGGTTATTAAGGTACTGTGTCTGATAGAATGTATGTTTCATTGTTCGTTTGATTTCTAGTTGAACTTGTTGTGGGGCTCAAACGAATAATATCGGGAATAT
Source organism: Papaver atlanticum (assembly GCA_023531105.1). Lineage (NCBI taxonomy): Eukaryota > Viridiplantae > Streptophyta > Magnoliopsida > Ranunculales > Papaveraceae > Papaver > Papaver atlanticum. Next base: position 522,333 of record JAJJMB010002338.1, on the reverse strand, counting down.
AATATAATCGGAATGGATGATTTCTTTAAAAGATGATGTATATAGCTGGAGAGTAGTTTTTTCAAGAACTGCTGATACTATTGCTATGCAGATGATTTAGTTGTTGAGATCTCTTTTGTTTATCTAGTTCTAGAGTATTTAATAAAACGCTTCAAAGTCTCAGTTCAGAAGTTGAAGTTAAGTTAATAAAACGCTTCAAAGTCTCAGTTCAGAAGTTGAATTGAAGTTATTATGGTAAAATATTTGCTAATACTAATTATTGTATTAAATGCTAACTAAAGATGGTTTGCAGGTGGTGATGGATATATTAACACAATTTTTTCATCCAGAGTTGTGCCACATTAGGTTAAATAATGCTGACCTATTGGACGCCATCTGGAACTGGGTCGGTATTGAGGTTGAGCTAAGAGAGAGTGTCGCACAGGTATGTTTACAAGATGTTCGTTATCTCAGGCATGTATTCAGGTTCACAAGGAATTGATTATGTTTCTCTTTGAACTGAAGATCCTGTCAGGTTCATTACGCCCTCAGACCCCCAAACGTAAGTCCAAATGGGTTCTCATACGGACACAACTTAAGCAGGTATGATGAAACATCTGTTTATTTTACAGGTTACGATATGCATCAAACTAGACTGTGATCCCTTCTTCTAGAATTGTTTTCCATTTATGCGGAATGAGAAACAAACTAGACTGTGACTCTCTCATCTAGTTCTTTTCCTTGTATGCGGAATGAGAAACTAGCATAATACACATTCTGGGTGCTAGTTCTATTTGAAGCCCCCGAACTAGATAAATTGAGGGGCATAGTATTACATTTTAGCATGAAGGATGATTGGTGTTTATTTCTTCATGATTCGTCGAATTTACCATTTTTTCAGTTGGATTGATCAGAAATTCCTTTTTTTCTCCAGCATCTCAATCTACCAGAAGTTGTTGTCAACAGACTACAAACAGTAGATTCAAGGTTCTGCGGAGTTGCTGACGAGGTACTTCCTAGATTGATGGGGGCCCTTGCACCAGGTGATTCTGGCTTTTTGTTCATGTAGATGATTGATATGAATGTATTTAAAAGGTCATGCATAATAAACTACACGCTCATGCAGATAAGAATACACGCAAAGCTCTAGATGAATTGTCAGCACTCTCTGGCTACCTAAGAGATTGGAAGATCGAAAGAAATGTTTATATAGATGTCCTAATGCCACCTCTGGAGAGTTATCACCGGGAAACGTTTTTTCAGGTAGAACTATCTTTGATTATCATCTCTTAGTTAAGTCATTTGCCTCAGAAGCTGATGCCACTTTTAAGCTTTAAGACAGTCATATAATATGACCAGAAGATCAATCTTTTCAGTGGAAGATGCTAACTAAACTACCAACCAGGATCTTGTAATATCCCCTAGAAGGACTAGGATTGACATTTATGATTTTCCAGTTTATATATTGGTATTACATCCTGTGTGCCTTTTATGTATAGTTGTTAAATGCTTACATCATTGATGCAACTATTTTATATTATTCTCCATCTCTCACAGTCATAAATCTACACTCTATGTTATGGTACATAGATGCTTGTATTATTTAAATTTTTTTGCCAGTTATGTGAGGAACTTCTACATAATAATTATTGTTCTATAAGTTGAATGATGCTCTTTTTCTTCACTTTTAAACTGTCATACAGTTACTTTATCAAAAGGAAAAAATGTCTCATCAGGATAACAATTTTTTGGTGCAGATATTTTACGAGCGACCTTCCGAAGCTTCCCAGTTCCAGTCCCAGGCAACTTTAACTTTGTTTGCTGTTGGTGGTCGGTATGATCACCTACTTCATCAACTGCGGGATCATAACTATGTAGGTTTCTATTTCTTATTGCACAATGATTATGTAGAAAATGCTTCTTTACCTTGTGATTTAAACATTGTAATGTTGAAATTGTATCTACTGGGTTTATGTTGCCATTTGAAGTTGTTCTGGGAATAAAGTCAAGACTCAGGTCCAGGGTTTGACTACTATGTGGATCCTTTTTTTTCTTTTTGAGGCATAACCCATTTGAGTAAGAATACTTTTCTTTACTGAGCAGATTTAGTTTGAGTTTTCATTTGCCTATGCTTTTCTTTTTTTGTGTGTAGAAATTGAATCCTCCTGGTGCTATTGGTGCCAGCCTTGCATTGGAGACTATCTTGCACCAGTCTTCAGCAGAAACTAAACCTCCCAGGTTCGGTATTATTTGCTTACCTGTTTCGCAGTTGACAAATTCCCTTAAGCTTTACTGAAAGTACAGATTTCTTGAGAGTTCATTATCCTCTTCTTGACCATGTTGTAGAAATGAAGCTGGCACTCATGTTCTAGTTTGTTCAAGAGGGGGAGGTGGCTTACTTAAAGAGCGGATGGAGTTAGCTGCTGAGCTATGGCAGGAAAACATCAAGGTGAGATTTGAGACACATGCTAATAGGTTTGATCTTACTTTGCAAAATATGAGAGGAAAAGAAGAAAGAAAAAGTAAAAGATGAAGCTAGAATTTTGTTTCGGTAGCAAAATAAATCAAGGGTTCAAGCATCCTATTGTTCTGGATTGCCTTCTATTTTATATTTATCAAGGGTTCAAGCTAGAATTAGTGCTATTCTATTTTATATGGCATTATGTATAGTGTCTTTTATAGAAGCTGTTTACATTTTCTGTATTGATGTCGCCAGGCTGAGTTTGTACTCATGTTGGATCCAAGCCTCACGGAACAGTACGAATATGCAAATGAGCATGATATCAAGTTCCTCGTCATTATAACCGAAACTGGTCTGACTCAAACGGGATTTATCAAGGTAAAACAGCATATCACTTTTAATTTTGAGAGCAAATTAACTATTCATATTAGCTTCAAGTTCCTTGTTTTATTTTATTTTTTTCACTCTATGCAAATTAAAAAATAAGAATAAGACCCTGATATTGTTGGTTCCTTGAATAGAACTCATCTAGGAATCCCTGAAATAGAATCTCTGCAGGTGTGAATGTGGTGTTAGTTGAGCCACACGGAGTATTAGTTGTCCGAGTCAAAGTCAGAAGCATGATAAGATGCATGATAAGATAACTAGAACTAGTAACTCTCTTCAAAATGTCTGCCTTTGCTAATAACTTTCTTAAAAATGGATGTCACTGTGACTTTGATTTCACTTAATGATTCTACTTTACAATGAAATTGCGAAGCAAGTATTCAGTAGGCAAGAAATATCATATAATGTATATATTCGAGTTTTAATCGTGGCACTATAATTGAACTTTGATTTACTCCAAACCTCAAGTTAGTTGCTAATAGAATTACTAGTAGAATGCACATGAAATATCTCTATAGGGGTATGCATAAAAGTGGGAATCTTATCCTTTCAAATCCTTATCTAGTATATCTTCTTTGATCTCCAGTAACAGACCCCTTTCATATCTTATAGTGATGTTTACTTGATCTTACGTGCAGGTTCGTCATCTTGAGCTTAAGAAGGAAAAGGAAGTTGAGAGAGAAAACCTTGTAAAGTTTATAAGAGATGCAACCGTGACACAGTCACGGAACCTAACCATTTGGAATTGAGCATATCTGCACGTTTCTCGATAATTCATTTTTCCAGGTTTGTTTTGTTAACTCGTAAAAAATTCAGCACTTCTATTTTTACATTTGTAAATTCTGTTAAATAGAAATACAGACTGAAGCTCTAGATTGCAGTGTCACATGTTTCATAGGGTGAAAATTTTGAAACTATTTAGGTTTCCTCCATTGGAAATCATTACTGCTAGGATAATTGCCATCTTCGACTTCATATGTCCTCTCATGTAATACACTTACAGATACAATGGTCTTGTTGGTTTTTGTGTTACTAGGCAGTTGAGTGCTTTGTATTAGTACATCTTGTAGTTAGTACTGACTTATAATAGTACATACTTACGGTACTTGTATCATTTTTATCCTTAGGTTATGGTAATGATGAAGCTAGACTATTAAGTCCCAGTTCTCCAATTTTATCAATCGTTAACAAGTTACGGTACATACTTGATACTTCTATGATCTCACCTTAAAGAAGAACTAGCAAAATCATTTATTTTCAAGTTTGGTTTTGGCTCTGTACTTATGGAACACTCTCCTAATATTATTAATAGTCTTGAGTTATCATCAATTATGTATAATCATAGTCCTTTCCTACTCGGTTGTTTTTTGCTTTCTGAGCAGTTAGATTTGTTATTAGACTTAATTTTTTGGATTTCAAGATTAAATGATGCTACTGGTGCCCTTTTTCTGTTTCAGGTGGCCTTGATAGACACATTAATCCAATTCAAAACATGTACAAAAGCAGACGAGAGAAGAAATTTTGGGAACACTAGTTTTACATTTTTTTGCAGGTAAATATCAGTTAGGATTTTGCATTTATTTTGTGTGAATATACTTACTTCCTTCACTCAACGAATCTTCAAAAAGAAAAAAAAACGAATACTACAACCATAATTAGCTGTAAATATCAATATTCCTTTTGTTAGTAGTGAACTTGGAATTTGAACTGTATATGAGCAAGGGTTAGTAATGAATGGCGCTTTTTTTTGTTGGCGGGATGAACACATGTTAATACCGGATCGCAGTGCTTAGATGGGTATAGCGCAAATGTTAATAATCTGTTCAGCGCAAAGCATGTTTATGAATGCTGCTCCATACAAACTCAGTTTCAAAACCAGCGCCTAATCCAGACTGACTGATTGCAACTCTTGCGCACTTTTGAGTTGCAATCACCGCCCCAAATTCTTTGAGATGAAACAGCTCTACATAATTTTTCGTAGTTTCCTTATTTTTTAAAGCTATATATCCAAAGTTGAGTTCCTCAATTCTAACGCCTAACCTGGCTCTTACCAAGTGACCGTTTTTGTACCAATGGAGGTGACCGTTTTTGAACCAATATAGTGGATGTCATTGTAGTATAATGGTAAAGTTACCAGTAACCTGATTTTGAATCTTGTCACCATAAATTTCTGTAACATGAGTTCAAAATTCGTCAGTATTGTCGTTTTGTTGGCCGATTGGTTCGAAATTCGTCAACATAGTTAGCACCAATTTCTTTACAGATCAAAAATAAATAAATAAATACTATAAATTTATTTAAAAAATATATAAATATAAAAGATAATAATCGTGTGCACACTCTCCACCTTGGATGGCTTTCAGCATGAACCTGGGTTTGAAATTCGTCAGTATTATTGGCACTAGTTTTTTTAAAGATATGGGGGAAAAAAAAAAAACCAAAAAATAATATCCGTGGGCACACTGTACACCTTGGATAGTTTTTAGCATTGCAAAGATAATGAATTTATGACAACTAAGTTTATCAAAAATATTCTTCTCTTATGGCTTATCATCATATTTCCGGTGCATACCTAACAGGGTGTATGTTATTTGCTGACTCGACGTCTGGATCTGACTCGTCCCCTGACTCGGCACGAGCCAGATATCAGACAGTTCGTTTTTTTATTTGAGTCAAATCTAATTAGCAACCTGACTCAGACCAAATCCCTTACTCGGACCCGTTTGAGTCAGAGAATAAAATGCCCCTGACTCATGGGACCAAACCATCGACTCACATAAATTAGAGTCGGATGAGTTGGATCTGATTCACAAAACAAACATATTATGTCACATCCAGATGAGTCAGGTGATTTCAGTATATCGAGATGAATCATACAAAAAAAAGAAAACCAACCTTGATGTGACTCATAACAAGATACACAAATTTTCAATGAACCAATAATAAGTTCCAATTGAACCTCTTGATTATCCGAATGAAACTTGCACTTTCATAATAATAAAGTGGAAAAACACTTTACTCTAAGTGGATGTTCGTATACGTAAAGCACAAGTCAATATCATAAATCACAAACAAACAATAATAAATTGTTTCACAAAAAGTCATCTTTTGTGCTGTCAAAGTGTTTTGAGTCCGAGGACAATCCTGTATTTTTGGTATAAAATTAAGGGCCATTTCTGTCAAAGTGTTTCGAAAATTCGAAAATAGTAATAACAATAATAATAATTAAGAAAGTGGAGTAATATTAAATGAACAGAGATCCAGTTCCAACTTCCAATCTCTCCCTCCCTCTTTCATCTTGTACGAACAACATTTCAAATCACCGTCTCTCTGTTTCTGCCGCTCATCATCATCATCATCAGAAGTTCCCCGGCACAGAACCAGACAGACAACATTTTCAGGTAATAATTCACTAAACTCAGATTTCCTTTTCCGTTCTTCCATTTTTTTCAGGCGATAATTCATTAAATTTAGTGTTTAATCTGTAAACTGGTGTTTTTAATAGGACTATAAGGTTTCGGAATGGATAATCTAGGGATTTGCTCATGCCGCCCCAAAGAGAAGAAGCAAAAGAAGAATTCTCAACCACTTCACACCAGAAAACTGCGTAGTCATACCCAAATTTCAAATGTATGTATGTTTTTGGGCTTAATTCAAGTATTTTTTTGTGATTTTTATTCTCATGGATCTGCTTGGATCCTGGAATTATTGCGTGGTAGGTATAGTAATGCTAGAGTTGGTTGTAGACTTTTAGTTGCTTTTCAGCACATCAAGAAATGCAAAATTTACCAACTGCTTTGTCTAGAATTGCTGATTTTTCACAATCAAAGTTTAGTGTAGCGATTTGTTTGTTCTCGTGTTTACATCATTGTCGTCTTAAATGAATGCTGTGGTTATAACATGTTTTGGGAGGATTCTTTTTGACTCGTTGTGTCAATGTAGCAATTAGGTGTCGACGAAAATGTGGCAATGAGAGATAGTACTAAAGTTACTGGAGAAACCTCTGGGTGCTCAAATCGTGAAGCCAGCCAGAATGGATGTAATGAGTTGCCTCCTGCTTTATTGATGTTCCATGTTTGGTCAAAAGATGGGATCGACCTCGTTGTTGATTTGAACTCCAACTCCAGAGAAAGTGAGGAACAAGTGAAAGCTTCATTTCTTGGGAGTGTGCCAGTAAACATGGAAACGGCAGGTGATGCCAAGGTTACTGAATCTTCCGCAAGTTCAACTGTGAGAGATATTCCAGAGGAAAGTGGAAGATCTTCTGTGATAATACCAGAGAACCTTGCAGAGTCAAGCCTTGTTAGGGAGAGCGATCTGAAGGTTTCATCTCTATGTGATAACTATTCTCAGAATTCTGTAGATTTGAGTGGTGATTCTCATCTCCAATGTGGTGATATAAATTTTGTTTCACCTGGCTCAAACTTATGTGATATATCGGAAAATGGATCAAAGAGTGATAGCAGTGCAGCTAGTGATGAAACAGTCCCCGTGCCGGCTTCAGTTTCTTGTAAACCAGATCTTCCAATAGTCAGCAAATTCTGTGAGGATCAAGTCCTGCTAATTACTTTTGCTCTTGAGAACCCTGGTGGTGTAATTCTGCTTCCCACTGAGCCTCCATGTACTGAACCCTTAATTGAGGGCCAGGTTAAGCTAGTAAATGGCTCAGCTTCAGGGTCAGCTTCACAGCCTGACATACAGCTAGCCAATGGCATCCAGGCTGACCCTCCAGATCCTGAACCTCCAGTTGAGGACCTGGTTGAGCTAGTAAATGACGCAGCTTCAGGTTCAGCTTCACAGCCTCACATACAGCTAGACAATGGCATCCAGGCTGAGCCTCCAGATCCTGCACCCCCAGTTGAGGACCAGGTTGAGCTAGTAAATAACTCAGATTTAAGGTTAGCTTCAGAGCCTGATATACAGCTAGACAACCACATTCTGTCTGAGCCTCCGTGTCCTGAACCCTTAGTTGAGGACCAGGTTGAGCTAGTAAACAACTCAGCTTCAGGGTCTGCTTCGCAGCCTAATATACAGCTAGACAATGGCATTCAGTCTGAGCCACCATGTTCTGAACCCTTAGTCGAGGACCAGGTTGAAGTAGTAAATATCTCAGCTTCAGGGTCAGGTTCGCAGCCGGATATACAGCTAGACAATGGCATCAAGTATGGGCATATCATTTCCCAACAAGCTGAAGATCCAACACATCAACCAACAACTGAGGAGCATGCTGAATTACCTTCTCATGGTGTTGTTGCGCCACTAAGAACGATGCTTCAGCGACCTATATCAATTGGCAGATCTCTAGGCGGAACTGGTACATGCGTATCAGATTCCAGAAGCATGGGAGGTGTTCCGGATTCCGTTAATCATCTTCGTCAAAGTGCTCCAATGACTTCTTCTGGGACTTCTCAGTCTCTGCTCCATCATGACCATTTTTTAAATGAATCAGTGAGAATCGGTCAAGCGCAGGACCAAGTTGGGTTAGTAATTAACTCAACTCCACAGCCTATCACACAGGCTGAATTTCCAACACAGGCAACAACTGTACAGCATTCTAGGTTACCTTCTTATAATGATGCTTTGCAAGGTACAATGCTTCAGCGGCCCATGTTTATAGACAGATGTGTAGGTGGAAGTGTTACACGTGTATCAGATGCCAGAGACTTGGGTGTTGTTCCAAACTGCATTAGTAATCCTTTACAAATTGCTCCGTCGACTTCTTCTCAGACTCTGCACCGGGATGATCCTCTTTCAAATGAATTGGCAAGAGTTCGCCAAGAGTGGGAGCAAGCAGTGAAATTCCACAAAGAATTGGTTAGTGTTTACAGTACCTTTTCATTAATCATTATTCTCTTGGGTGAACACCTGAAAATCAGTTATTTTAAATGGATTTTTTTTAATTATGCTTTTTGTGTGTAGAAAATGCGGATCAGATTCGATTTATCCAAGGAGTTGCAAGAGGTCAAGAAAAAATATAGCAAGCTTCATCAGGATAATGAAAGTGCGTTAGCTCGTAGGAAGAAATCAATTGACACAAATTATAAAAAAGTCTACATGAATGGGTTGCTAGCCAAGCATTTTAGGGATAAATTATTGTGAGGCTACCAGGACTGCTGGATGACATCAAGGTATTGGACTCTCAACTTTGAAGTCTTCTATCACATTTGAGAATTGTTCTTAGTGTCTATGCGGATTTTGAAATACATTTATAATGCCGTAATAGTTGTTCATCATGCAGTAAGGTGGTTAACGACTATGTTAGGAGAATAGGTTTTTATTTGCTTGGAAAAGGATTATATCTCATTTTCTGCTCACAAGCAATGATTGGTGTTAGAGACGTGGCGTTAGTGAGCTGCTCTCCCAAATTTCATAAGTCTGCGTAAGTGTTTTATATAGACTACTGAGTAATTACAAATCCTCAACTCAGTTATAGATAATGGATTTGTTTTGGTCATAGAAGCACAAAGATAGGTATACATGTTTAAACAGTTTATGAAATGATTATCAGCTAAAAGCCTAATACATTTATTTCTATTAATCAAGTCGTATGTCTGACTCCTTTTTGGTGACTACAACTCTCTTATTTGGACATGTTCAATGCGCACCTGATAAACCATTAAGCCAATTAGTTGATGCTAAAGTTCGACCATGAGGTGATCAGTGACTGTCGTTGTCAGTTGTCACATGATTCTGTGAGATACTAATAACCGCAGCAGCTATAACATATATAATTAGGTGATTATGGTCTCGTTAACAAGCCTTAGCAAATTGAGCAATGTCGAGATCTTATTAAATTGACTGGCTGCTGCATGAGGGTGGCAGTGCCAAACTTCCAAGACTAAACAAGCAAGCCACACCCTTATAACATAATTGTTGGTGGTATCAGGGTAGTCAAAACCTGTAAGGCTTTTCATTCAAAGCCGGAAAGTTCAATTCCATAAACCAGGAAGTAGAAGAACATGAAAAATGCAGATTCTCCCTCCCCCCCTCTTTCTTCTTGGCTGATCTCTCTGGTTCTGTCTCTCTCTATTCATCTCTGTTTCTCTGTTTCCTTTTTAGTTATTAAACACTTTCTTTGATTCACATTCAAGAAGAAGTAGTTCCTAGTACAAACCAGACAATTAGTGCATTTGCAGGTGATAATTCACTGACCCAGATTTCTTTTTCCCAAATACTACTTGAAAACGTATATGATTAAGAGGGGGTTTTCAAAAAAAATAATTTCTCAGCGAGTTTCCTTGGAATTTTCTTGATAAATTTTCTCAGCGAGTTTCCTCATTTTTGTTGCTGAAAAAGTGGGTTTGAGATATTATTCTTCTTGTGAATGCTTGGTCATAACATGTTTTGCGAGTATTCTTTTGGCTCATTGTGTCAAATCAGCAATCAGGTATCGACAAGAGTGTGTCTACGAGAGAGATTCCTACTAAAGTTACTGGAGAAAGCTCTGGGTGCTCAAATCATGAAGCCCGTCAGGCTGGATGTAATGAGATATTATTTGCTTACCTGTTTTGCTGTTGACAAATTTCTTAAGCTTTATTTTAAGTACAGCCTTCTTGAGAGTTCATTATCCTCTTGTGGACTATGTTGTAGAAATGAAGCTAGCATTCTTGTTCTAGTTTGTTCAAGAGGTGGAGGGGGTTTACTTAAAGAGCGGATGGAATTAGCTGAGCTGTGGGAGGAGACTATCAAGGTGAGATTCGTGACACATGCTGATAGGTTTGATCTTACTTCACAAAATAGGAAAAGAAAAGAAAAAATAAAGTAAAAAGATGCACCTAGAATTTCATTTCTTTAGCAAAGCAATTCAAGGGTTCAACATCCTAATCGTTCTGGATTCCCTTCTAAATTAGTACTATTCTATTTTATAGGGCATAACGTATAATATGTCTTTCAGATTGCTCTAACACTAGAAAGGATATTCAGAGAGTTACTGACCGACTGCAACTATATGCAAGCACTTGATTGCAGTCGCATAATGAAACTATGTAGATTTCCTCCATCATTGAAAATCATTACTGCTATAGTTACCACTTCTAACTTCATATGTCCTCTCTGTCTGGTACATTTACAGATATAATGTTGGTTTTTCTGTTACTAGGCAGCTGAGTGGCTTAGTAATACTAACATCTCGTAGTCAGTACTGACTTATAAGAGTATACTTTCGGTACTTGTATTATATTCATCCTCGGGTCATGGTAAAGATGAAGCTAGACATGTATATGTCAGAGAGGAACTTAGGGAAAAAGGATTTGGGATTGAGACAGTATCACCCCCATTAGCTGGATTGACGTGGGTAACACTGTAATACAGATTCTACAAAAATTTGCATATTCACCAATAGTCGGCAAGATTAAGTCCCAGTTCTCCAATTTTAGCAATTTTTAACAGTTACTGTACATACTTCTGTGTTCAAGTTTGGTTTTGTCACTGTGCTATGGAACTCTCCTGAACAGTTAGATTTGTTATTACATTCTTAAATTTTTGGATTCCAAGATTAAATGATGCTTTTGGTGCCTTTTTTTCTTTTTCAGGTGGCCTTTGTAGAGAACCCATTCATCCAATTCTAAACATGTACAAAAACAGACGAGAGAAGAAATTTTTCCAACATTAGTTCTACAGTTCTTTTCTATTTTCCATAAACATCAGTTAGGAATTTTGCATTTATTTTGTGTGAGAATCATGAATATGCATTCTTCCTTCATTCAACCAATATAATCTGTAAATACAAATGTCGTGGTTTTGGAGAAATAAGCAAGTGTCAGGCTGTCAGCTATAAATGCCGGCTATTTTTTGTTGGCAGAAGGATAGTCAAATGGAATTATCCGGCAAGGCAGTAACAGTGCTTAGCCGGCCATAGAGCAAAATTCTAACACCCTGCTCAGTGCAAAGCATGTTCGTAAAACCTTCTCCGATAAACTCAGTTTTAAAACCAATCTGAATGCATCCAACCTGCCTGACTGCTACATAGTTTTTGCTCGTTTAATGCTATATCCCAAAGTTGAATTCTGCAATTCTAATGCCTAACCCGGCTCTAACCAAGTCACGATTTTTTGTCAAAAGCCTGGAGGGTGAGCTCCAATGATGCAATTTCTTTGAATGCACGAAAACAATAAGTTAAACTCAGGTAGTCCTCAATGTCCGTGAATTTGTGCTCAAGAGCAAAGACAGCCGAATGGGCCAATGAGCAGATTTGCCTATTGCCACCTGACAGTGGGACTGCCAAACCAAGGAAATGGGCAAACACTAAAATTTGGAACCATCTTTTGGGGACTACTCAAAAAAGGTGGGGGACTACTCTTTCATTTTTGGTAGGACATTTGAAGTAATTTTGGGTCACCCCTTATCAAAATTCTTTTTTAATACCAAATTTACCCTTGGTAATTAAATTAGTTAGTTTATTGATTAGTTAGTGTTAGTGTAATGATTAATTACTGATTAGTTAGTGATTAGTGAGTTATTAATAGGATAGTTTCGTTAGAATCAGAATTATTGAGAGAGAAGAAGAAGAAGAAAAAAAGATGAAGAAAAAGAGGGAAGAACCCAAAAAATCTTATTTTGAGTTTAGTAAATATGATATGAGTGATTCATGTGATGATACCTCCTCCTCAGAATCAGAACCTCCTTCATCTCCTAATATATTTGTCAATATTTCTAATGATCCGGATATGAGTTATTTGTTAGATGATGAAAGCTATTTACCCCAACTCAACCTAATGACCCAAATTATGAATTTTATCAGCCACAACCAGAAGATGAAGTTATGGGTACTCAGGTATGGCTCAAATTTAGTTAATGTAGCTTGAATTGTGCAAAAAATTGGCCAAATCGAAAATTTCAAGAAGAAATTTCGGCTAGGTCAAAATAGTTCGGTTAGCAATTCTGCAAAACAGGTAGCCGAACTCTCCTGTATGTGTAGTTCGGTTACTCATTTCAGCATACGCAGGTAACCGAACTCTGTTTTAATGGAGGTTTTTGAGAGTTCGGTTATCTTTTTCCAGAAAACGTTGCCGAACTAATTTTATAGAGTATACAGTTAATAGTTCGGTTTAGTCGAGTTTAGTCCCTTTGTTACCGAACTTTTTGTTCGGAAAGATCGCAAATCACGTTCATTGAATAGCTAACCGAACTTTGTAGTCCGGTTTAGTCGAGTGTAGTAATTATGTTGCCGAACTATACCATAGAAAATTCCAAAGAACAAGTTCGGCAAGATCGCAATTTTTTTTTCATAACCGAACTTTTTGTTCGGCAGGATCGTATATTATTTTCACATTGCCGAAAATTTAAGTATTTCTTATTTTTAGTTGGTATTGACGTTGTGCTATTACTCGTAGGTTGCATCTGATCCAATAGAACCAATGGAAAATCAACCTACCCCTGTTGATATTTTGTACGATGACACGTCCCATCACTACATGAATGACTTGGTATTAAAAAGTCTTTTAGAGGCAAAGAGTTGGGCTAGACAACATGCACTAAAAGACATGTGCGTATTAGTATTGAATGGGAGAGAAAGCAAAACCCGCTTTGAAATGGTTTGTGAGAGAAGCGGTGATCCCGATAAAAGCCACAAGAGGAAAGGTTATGTTTATAAAGGAAAGACAAATAGGAAGAACAAAACTTTCTCAAAGAAGATTAAATGCCCATTCAAGTTTGCATTTAATTACAACGAAGAATTGGGTGGATGGGTTCTCTACAAAGTTATGGAAGGTTGTCATAACCACCCTCGTCCGGAGCATCTTGAAGGACATTTCATGGCGGCCAAGCTAACTCCTGAAGAGATGGACAAGGTAGCTAAAATGAGGAAAATGGGTCTTTCACTGATTCAAATGCTCCAAATACTAAAGGAGGATAACAAGGATAACCACTCATCTTTGTCCACCATTTGTAATGCAATTGTGATTTCTGCATCAAGAGAATGACTTTTCCAACTTGTGCAAAAGCAAAATTTTGAGTCTCCAGAGACGAGTTCGGCAACCAGTGATATTATAC
>JAJJMB010002338.1:498290-508507 GCA_023531105.1 Papaver atlanticum | reverse complement strand
AGAGACGAGTTCGGCAACCAGTGATATTATACTTTGCTAACCGAACTTTCTAGTTCGGTTACAAGGTAAAAATTGAGGTAACCGAACTTTTATTTGAAGGCTCAGTCACAAACTGAACATATATATGATATACAAACCACTCTAAAACAAACCTAAGAGTGGATTTCTGTGATTTCTGCATCAATAGAATGACTTTTCCAACTTGTGCAAAAGAAAAAATTTGAGTCTTCAGAGAAGAGTTCAGCAACCAGTGAAAATGTAGCGAGGTAACCGAACTCTGTCTTTGGCAACCTGGTAGGATTTATCTGTTCGCCGAAAAACAGTTCGGTGACCTTGAATTTGTCACAGGTTACCGAACTTTAAGTTCGGTTAGCTGTGTAAAAATTTCAGGTTGCTGAAAAACATCCTGTATTCAAAATTTCAGTCTTATAAAATTGAAAGCAAAAACCCAATTAAAATTAAAAACACAAACAAGGTTCTAAAACAAATATAAAAGTTGTTATACATACTAAACTACGAAATCCTTAACTAATTGTTTAAAACACACAAACATACGAAATTAAACCATACGAAATCCATAACTAAGATGTTTTTTTAAACTAAAACCATACGAAATCACTAACGAACACTACGACGAACCCTTTTACCACTTCCTTGTTTACCACGAGTTTTAGGTTGAACTTCCTCATCACTTGGGGTTTCATCTACTCGACCGGTTTCCTCCACGGTGCGACTTGAACATTCTCCTTGTTGTCGGCCCCTCTTCAATTGCTTAGACCTACTTGGCTCCATCATTCTTTTAGTTATAAGACCCTCCCACTCGCCGTAGTAGTAGGTTTGTTCCTTAGTCGACATCGGCTCTCCACTACATATTTTAGCCATCCATTTCTTCAACAATTTTGTACCCTTCTTCACCTGATTCCAATTTTAAGCATAAGTAAATATATTTTCAATACTTTCAAACAACAAGTATAAGAGAAGACATTTTCTTACAACATTATCCCATAACATTTTTGCTTCTTCTCCACAAATAGGCATCTCCTGCTGAGCTCTCTTAGCCTCCCTCTCCTTTGCCTTCGCCTTCGCCTTATCAGTCTTAGCTTGTTGTTCTCTATTTATCACAAAAGGATGACTAATTTCTTGATAAAACTCCATATAATCTTCATCACATGCATTTACATCTCCACCACAAGGTACACAATCACCTAAAGGTAAGTAGTAGTTACCAAGTGCATTCCAATGTCCTACCGTAGGAGTCGGTTCATGTTTTGGAACAAAATATTTCTCGGTGTTCTTTGTTCCTTGAACCAACAAATTGAAATTTTCATTCTCCACGTCGGGATCCATTTGGACACAACAAAGTTATCTTAGTATTCTCCTTGGATTATATATTGCGTAGCCATTATGATACCAAATTGGTCCATAGTAAGCCGAGACGGTAGAGAAACCATTCAGATCTTCTTCATCTACAGGGACATCATCGGGTACGGCGTATGGGTGAAATACCAAATCGATCACCGTAAGTTTATCCAATTTCTCCCTCAACGAAGTCAACTGCTCTTCTTTAGACTTCTTTTGTGCATCCAAACACAACCATTTTCCTGCTGTAGGTTCATCATAGGGATAAGGTGTCTTTTCCTTAGCCAATCCCAATGAAGGGAAGTGGTCATAAATCCAAACCTATGGGAAAATACGAAAATATTAACCACATACATGAAAATTGATTTGGAAGCATAAAATTTTAGAGAATAATTTGCTAATTAACAATGTAGAAGGTCACCTGAATAAGAGTTAAGTAACCTTCAATTTGAGTTGTCTTAATCCTCGACCCTTTGCTCATCTCTCCTAGAACAAAAGCAAGAACCCAGTGGCCCAAGAGTATTTGTTAATCTCATCGAGATTCTCCAAAAGTTGTAGATAATGTGCATCCACCCTATTACCATAAGTGTCGGGGAAAATGACGGTTCCTAGCTGATATAACCAATAAGCGGTGACATGATGCCTAAGGGTCTCCTGGTCAATCACCAACTTTCCTTTCTCCACCTTCTTTCTTGTCCCTCCAAATGTTGCCTTCAACTTTACCAACTTGAATTTATTCACCATCTTCTTCAATGCTCCATTTTCCTCTCTTGGATTATACTTATCGCCACATTTAGGGGACCTCACAGAACGTCTAAACTCACATTGAGCCTTTCTTGCATCCCATCCTAGACATTTTAGAGCCAATTCTTCAAGAGCTTCATAACGCATCGAGGGTTTGTAGCCTTCTCGAAGACATTTACCTTCCACTGGTAAGCCGGTGATTCTCTTCCAATCATCGGGAGTAATTCCCATCTCGCCAAATGGAAGATGCATTGTATATGTCTCGGGATAAGGCCTCTTGAGAAATGCGGATACGGCAACAGCGTCAAAATCCACATGTGCGTACTCAATATCTCTCCATAACACACATTCTTTAACCTTCGCTTGAAACTCGTCACACTCTAAAGAAAGATCCCATTTGGATGCCTTTTGACGATGAATAAGACGAACTGCATCATTATGATCCTATGAAAAGAACATAACACTATTAATACTTGACGAAACATGTCCCAAAAAAAATATCGTTTTGTTAGTTAAGAATGAACTTAAAGAATACCTTTGTCGCATAGATCTTCACATCCCATGAGTGTTTGTAGCCAAACAATGTTTCCCCTCCATCATTTGGAGTACCATAAGTTGGGTACACTGGTGGCAAACACAAATTATCAGGGGGAATGTGTGAGTATCTATCACAAGGCGGCTTCGGCTTCTTTTTCTCTTTAACAGGAACAATTTCTTGCTCTTCTTCCTCTTCCTCCCCTTCTTCCTCTTCCTCCTCTTCATCCTCTTCTTCCTCTTCATCCTCTCCCTCCTCTTCCTCCTCTTCTTCCTCTCCTTCCTCATCCTTCTCTTCCTCTTGTCCTTCTCATTCTTTGCCCAATCCTTGTTCTTCTTCCTTTACATTTTCAAAGTTTTCTCTTTGTTGTTCAACCTCTTCATTTCCTTGGTCTTCATTTCCTTGCTCTTCTTCATCATCATTCTCTTCTTCAATAACATTATCAATTGTATTCTCCATCACCTCTTGATTGACATCTTGGATTACATTATGAACATTCTCTTGGTTCACTTCCTGTAACGATCCCCCTCCATGTTTAGCGTTTTTAGTACCACGGTTTCGGAAATCCAAATGTATTCTACCACGAGGGGTGGGAGTTCTCAAATCTTCATCTAGGTGGGGATTAATTTTTTTTCCTTTGTTCCTAATGAATGAAAACCACATTATTAGCTAAACAGAATATTGTCTTATCAAATAAAATTGAACATGGGATTACATCAAACACAAAATATTAACAGACTAAAGTTCGGTTATCTGGTATAAGTTGCGAAGTCACCGAACTAAAAGTTTGGTGTTGACAGATCAAAGTTCGGTTACCCCATAGAAATTGCGAAGTAACCGAAATATATTTTATCAAAGTTCGGTTACCTATATAAATTTATCGACTAAAACGAACTCAAATTTCTCATATAAAGAAGGAGTTCGGTTACGATTTTTTTTTGCGAGCTTACCGAACAGTTCGGTAACCTAAAAATTCCTAATTGGCCGAACTGTTCTTCATATTGAAAGTTCGGTTATCAAAATCTATGGTTTTCAAAATTTCTCGTAGCCGAAATCTATACTGTAACTACCATTTTCTATGGTTTTTGATGATTTCTAATAGATTTCTTCAACAAAAAAAGATTAAAAGGAATGGGTATGAAGGAAATTACCTGCGGATTTTCATTTTACTCGAATCGGACTTCTTGGTGGATGTTGGATGCTTGACTTGGTCTCCCAACTTTGCTTGAAGTTGTTTATCAATTTGAAATTAATTTTGGAGATTCGCTATATTTGCCAGTCCCGGACTCAATCCTGGAATTCTTGGTGTCTGCTTAGAACGCATTGTTTATAAAGATTGATTAATCGACGATGAATTTTTTTCGAATCGACGATTAACGTCGATGTCTACGAAGAAGAGGAAAAGAAGAGAAGAAGAAGAAGAAGATGAAGAATAAAAGAAAAGAAAAGATTTTGAAACTGATTTTAGGTTTTAATTTAGTAGGTTAGATTAGTAGGTAGTGGTTAAATTAGTGGGTTATTAGGATTAGTTATAACCTTAATTAGGATAAGGGCAGATTAGTCTTCCCTAATCTTTTAGGACACCCCTTAGAATGTAGGGTGGACATTCCTATCACAAAGTAGTCCCCCACCTTTTTTGAGTAGTCCTCGAAATATCGTTCAAAATTTGGGAGTTGCCCATCCAGTCTCGGATTGGGCCGAGCGTCCCAATAAAAGACTAGCGGTTCAACTGGGATTGTCGTCCTAGTTTAGGACGAGCCACGGCTCATGTTGAGACGTTGCTCGTCTCATATCAAGACGCTCGATCCTTTTTGGATGATAATGGCCAGGTCCATCCAATGGTAATAATCTTATTCCCCATGAATTCAATTAACCTTAACTCCAAAATTACCCCTTCTCTACCAAAATGATCTAATATTTTTTATTTTAACTCAAACTTTCACTCTCAGATTCTTAATCTCAAAATCAGTAGAAAAACTGTTTCTAAAAAATGGTCAGTTCATCACAAAATCAAAATACTTCGACAATGTTTCACAGAAAACTCGTGGTCCAAAGTATAGTCTGGATGAAGACAAGGCTATTTGCATAGGTTATGTAACATTTACTCTTGATTCTATCAAGGGTGCTCGACAATATCATAATACTCTTTGGGGGAGGGGGGAATTTTAAACAACTTTTTTCAGAAAACTGGGAAAATATACAAAAACCTGATGCTTCGGGGTTGTCTAGTCGTTTTAATGCAATCAACAAAGACATGAACTGTTGTATTTCTTTGATAATGCAAACATCTCGTAAAATAGGGAGCGGTAAAACTGAAGTCGATTTGGTAAGTTGTGTTTCATATGGTTGAGTTGATTTTTTAAAATGTGTTATATTTGATGTAATGACTAATTTAAAAAAATTGAAACTGCAACATGGAAAAACTCGAGAGGAATGGCAAAGAAAGCACTCTTGGGTTTTAAGCACGAAAATGTTTCCACATCCTCAAAAAGGTTAACCAACATAACCCTGAAATGTTGAATGAATTTCAAGTACCAAAAGAATCACCTTGCAAGGATGCAAATGTTTCTCAGCAACATGAGTATCCTTATTCTTCACCAGAAAGAAGCTCAAACCCGAATCCCAACTCTGGAGGTTTTCCACATGGTAATTCTAATCCTAATGTTAATAGAAATGCAAATAGACCTAATAAAGTGGGTGTCAAAAGAACAAAAAGGAAACTCAAGATGTCGAACAGTCATCAAATTCAGAATACAACCTTCGAGAATTTTTTGAAAAAAAAGAAAGAAAAGAAAGAATCCATATTGCTGAAATAGTACAGCATAAGAAGTGGTTTCAGAAATGAGGAGAGGTCGTAAGGCGGTTGAAAATAATTTATTTAGTACCCACATGAGAAGAATCATGGAAACATACACGTCGGAAATGAATTCTGCACAACTGCGAATGTGGCAAGATTAATTTAATGAAGTTCAAGTACAAAAGGAACGATAACACCCATCAATAATTGTCATTAATTATGATGAGAATGAAAATGAAAGTAATGCTATTACACTTGTTTAATTTGAGTTTTAAATTCTGGACGAAATAGTTAGTTTTAAATTCAATGTAATCCTTACTTTTAAATCCAATGTAATCCTTAGTTTCAATTTCAACGTTTGTTTTAACCCAAATTACACAAATCAAATTATATAAACCATAAAGTAAAAGCAAACTAAATCCTATGAGGATTTCTTATTCTTAATTCAACCCAATTGTGCACAGTGAAATCCTCCCTTAGTCTTAAATGTAAACCTTTGTTTTAAATTCTCTCTTTTAGGATAACTTGTCCAACTGGTATCCTGTTGAGTTTCTATCCGCCAGGTGGTATGATTATCCTCTGGGATAGAGATCTTGTTGAAGTTAGTGACTCTCTTGTAGGTGAGTTCACTCTTTCCATTCTCTGCACTAATAAGATGGATAACTTCCAATGGATTCTCACAAATGTAAATGGTCCAAATAAACCAGTTGAAAGAACTGAGTTATGGGTGGAGTTAGACAACATCTGTAGATATTGGAATAATATTCCTTGGTGTCTTAGATGTGATTTCAATATTATAACCTAGTGTGATGAGAAGAAAAATTGGACTAAGATTACTAGCAGGATGAAAAAGTTCAATGAGTTTATTGTTGAACACGATCTTATTGATCTGCCTCTAAAAGGAGCTAGATATACTTGATCTAATGGACAGACAAACCCGGTTATATGCAGACTTGACAGGTTTCTC
Source organism: Papaver atlanticum (assembly GCA_023531105.1). Classification (NCBI taxonomy): domain Eukaryota; kingdom Viridiplantae; phylum Streptophyta; class Magnoliopsida; order Ranunculales; family Papaveraceae; genus Papaver; species Papaver atlanticum. Next base: position 502,105 of record JAJJMB010002338.1, on the reverse strand, counting down.
ATCTCGTCTTCCTTTGAGCAATACTACCATTTTCTTTTCCAATTATTTTAAGCAGGACCTACCTCTGATCATATCCCTCTAGTTTTAAACATCTCAGACCCTTCATGGGGACCTAGTCCTTTTAGGTTTGAAGTCATGTGGTTTTTGGAGAATGGTTTCTCACAACTTTTAGAAGAGTGGTGGATCTTTTTTTGTTTTGCAGGTACACCTATCACTTTTCTCTGGATGAAACTCAAAGCACTCAGAGATAAGTTGAAGGTATGGAACAAGGAAGTTTTTGGCCACACAAGCGCAAAGTTGAATTTTATTGATATTCAAACACTAGATGGTGTAGCTGAAGATAACCTACTTACAGAAGAGGAATTGCAACGACAATTACAGAATAAGGCTGAGTTTGAGAAGATAACGAAAATGGAAGAGACCTCACGTAGAGTTAAATCCAATATTAAATGGTTGCAGGAAGGGGATAGAAATACATCTTGGTTTATCAGTAATGCTTCAGCAAGAAGAAGATATAACAAAATCATATAACTTTATATTGGCAGTGATTTGGTTTATGACAGGTTGAAGTTACAAGAGCATATTTTGGATTTTTATAAATCGTTTTTAACAGAAGAAGAAGTTATTCGGCCAGACATAGAGGGCGTCATGTTTAGTAATATATCTCCTATGGAGTCTGAAATTTTAGATTCCGATTTCACTGAAGAAGAAGTTGTTGATGTTATAAGGGATTTAGGGAATGACAAAGCCCCTGGACCAAATGGTTTTCCAATAATGTTATTCCAGAAGTGCTGGCATTTCATCAAGAAAGATATTATGGACACTGTGAATGAGTTTTTCACCTCATGTACCATTAATCCTAAACATAGTTTTACCTTCATCACTCTTGTCCCTAAAAAGGACAACATTGAGACTATGACAGATTGTAGACCTATCTGCTTACACACTAGTGTCTACAAAATCATTGCAAAAGTCTAAGCTTCATGACTTAAACTGGTTATGGATAATCTTATATCTCCAGTGAAGTGTGCTTATATTGAAGGGGGCAAATTATTGATGGTACCTTGATTGCTAATGAACTTGTAGATTCTAGTCTAAGGTCCGGAATTGCTGGAGTTGTATGCAAAATTGACCTTGAAAAGGATTTTGACAGAATTAATTGGCGGTATCTTGAATTTGTGTTAAACCAAATGGGTTTCAGCGGGAAATGGAGTAATTGGTTGAGATTCTGTTATTCTACTTCCTCCTTCTCGGTGCTCATAAATGGATCTTCTTTCGGTTACTTCACTATTTCAAGGGTGTCAGACAAGGTTGTCCTTTGTCTTCACTATTATTTAATATTGCGATAGAAGGTTTCTCAAGATTCATGGACAGGGTTGCTAATCAAGGATTGTTCAGTGGCTTCTCAGTTTCTCCAACTAGTATCATGGTTAATCACCTACATTATGCAGATGATACTATTTTTCAATGTAGAAAGCAAAAAAGAGGAATCACATAATCTGTTTTCAGCATTACACTGTTTCGAGTTCATTGCCAGTTTGAAAGTTAACACTTCTAAAACCAGACTCATTGTTGTTGGAGAGGTGCCAGATTTATCACTTTGGGCAGAAGAACTTGGCTGCACAACAGATTTACTACCTTTTTTGTACCTGGGAATGCCTTTGGGAGCTAAGTGTGGCTCTAAGAGTATTTGGGATCCAATCATAAAGAAGTTTGACGCAAGATTATCCATGTGGAAAACGATATTTTTATCAAGAGGTAAACTTGCTCTTTTGAAATGCATTTTATCTTCTTTACCCACTTATTTCTTCTCATTATTCAAAGCACCTATGTCTGTGATTAAAATCCTTGAGAAGAAAATGCGAAACTTCCTATGGGAATACAAAGATAGAGCAAAACTATCCCATTTAGTTAATTGGGATATGGTTCGTGCTACTAAAGAAAGTGGTGGCTTGGGAGTTTGTAACCTTTAGCTTGTGAATATGGCGCTGCTAGCCAAATGGTGTTGGAGATTTGGTATTGAAAAAAAAAAAAGTGGTTTAAAATTATAGCTGACAAATATGGAATGGAGTTCTCTTATTGGATACCGGGTTCAGTTTCGCAAAGCTATGGGGTTCCCTGTTGGCGAGCTATTGTAGACACCGCGTCTTTAATCAATAATAATTATAATCTTAACTTGCACTCGGGAACATAAATTTATTTTTGGAATGACTTATGGTGTGGAAAATTAATGCTTTCTAGTGTATCTCCTTCTCTTTACAAATTGTTCATGGACAGAAACATCAAGGTAGCAGACATGATTACAACGGAAGGAAGTTGGAGATTCGATTTCAAGAGGGTTTTCAATAATTCGGAAACTAATAAACTCGCCTCTCTTTTATCGGTTTATTGGAGATAATCCAACTGTTTTAGATGGAATGCCAGATACTCGGCGTTGGTATTTGTATAACTTAGGTATATTCTCGGTGAAAACTTTGTATGCAAAGCTAGTAGCATCTGATGGAATGAACAATTTTCCATTTCAGTTTATCTGGAAGACAACAATTCCACCCAAGATAAACTTATTTGTTTGGAGATTGGTTTATGGTAAGCTAAACACAAAGCATGTTCCACTGCACAAGGGATGATAATTCATGTGTGATGTGTGGAAACTACCTGGATACACAAGACAATTTTTTCTTGCATTGTAAGATTACACACAGAGTTTGGTCAATGCTATTACCTAGCAATTGCTGCGGTTAGGTCGTTCCTAGTTCAGTAATGGCATTGTAACTTTGCTGGCACACAACAACTTTCTCAAGTAATGGAAACTTCATCTGGAGTTTAATTCCAGCAACTATATTTTGGACTTTGTGGAAGGAACACAATAGCCGAACCTTCGATAACAAACACAACTTCAAAAAAATGATGACCTTGGAATTGAAGCTAAAACTTCACTCCTGCATTGGGCTGCTGCCACAGGAAAAAGAGTTCATGCCAACTTTACTGGTTCTGGTAGCCCCTTGTAAATTCTTTCACTCTAATATATCCTCTTTTCTGATCAAAAAAAGTTTCCATCCGCCAGAAAATACCCATGTGATAGTTATTTCCGTTGACGATGAAATTTGAAGATGGAGCATTTCCATACTTCATTTCATCAAACAAGGACGATTTGTGCAAAATATTGATTATGTTGTTACTTGAACCTAGGAGTAAAAAAAAAAGCCATATCATATCCATCAATCATAAGAAGCCGCCGCTTCCATAACAACAGTTTGTTTTGAATAGTAGCCTTATACTCCCCGTGCCAAGCATAAGGACATCCATGCCACACCCAATGCATGCAATCAAGTCTACCAAGCATCCCGGGAAATCCTTTCTTCACATTTTCAACTAGTAATCGGTCTACATCATCTTCCGCTAGTTAGTCGCAGAAAACGTGGGTCAAAATGGTTGACTACAGTTTCGCAAAGCATATCGAGATTTTCGTATGCTGTTGTTTTTGCCATACGAATGTACTAATCACATGTATCAGCTGGCATACCATAGCTTATAATTCTTAGGGTAGTTGTGACTTTTTGTTCAAGACTATGTCCCCGTACATTTCGTGCATCAAATTAATAATTGAATTTAGGGTTTGCCTGACAAATCTCTCTGATAAGCTTGATAACCAAGTGTTGCGGCATACGAAAGGGCTAATGAAAATCTTCATCGGAGTAAACACATCCGTTAATAAAATAATCACGCATCATTTGTTGATGTCCTTCATCTCAAAATCTCCATGTATATTTTCTTGTCAATGCTGCTCTCGGTTCTGAAGCTTGCGGTACCCCCCC
>JAJJMB010002338.1:442981-496764 GCA_023531105.1 Papaver atlanticum | reverse complement strand
CCCCCCCATTGAGGTCTCACTAGAAAATACTAGATCGAAAGGACTAGGTGGTAAGTAATCATAGCACGTATGGAAAGGAGATTTTCCCAAAGAACTATGAACTTCTCTATCCAATGCAAATTGTAGATACGGTAAACTCTCATCCCATGTTTTAGGGTGCTTGGAATTATATCCACTTAACATGTGAACCATAGTCCTGTTGACCATTTCTGTTTGTGGATGAAAAGCTGTACTCTTCTTCAACCTAATGTCCATCATCTTCCATAAAGAATCCCAAAAGTGACTAAAGAATCGACTATCCCTATCATAAATAATCGTAGTAGGTAACCCAAAATTCTTCCACACATGCTCAAAGAAGATCTTTGTTGCACCGTCTCCCGTTACCGTCTTTGTACATGGAATTAATGCAATCATCTTGCTGAATCGGTCGACCACCCCGAACAAGTAATCATAACCAGACTTGGTCTTTGGTAACCCACCAAGAAAATCCATAGAAATACTCTCCCAAGGCCTTGATGGTACTGGTAATGGTAGATATGACCCACGTTTCCTGTTGGAAGGTTTAGATGTGATGCACAACTTACACCCTATAACCAATTTAGCCACATCATCTTGCATCTTTGGCCAAAAGACATAACGACGAAGGTTAAGAAGAGTCTTATTCATCCCAAAGTGTCCAGCAACTCGGGATGTGTGTGCCTCTATCAACCATTGTAAACGATCTCCATCTTCTGGAATGCAAAGTAACTGACCTTTATATAACAATCCATCCCGGAGTTCAAACTCGCCTTTCAAACCACTCTTTACACCTTCCAACACCTTATTTAAGTCTTTACTAGATGCGTATGACTCTGCATACTCTTGAGGAACAATCGGCTGAATTCTCATGGCCACCATTAATGCTCGGATTGGTGGATGAGACAACATATCTGCCAACTTGATTGTTACTCCCTTCTTGTACTTAATGAGAATGTTGAAACTTATCAAGTAAGACATCCACTTCATGTGTCGGGCTTGTTGTAGTTTCGTCTGTGCGTGTAGATACTCCAATGGTTTGTGATCCGAATGTACCACTACTTCTTTACCTAAGAGGTACACTCGCCAATGCTTAATACATTGATATAAAACATAAAATTCTTTGTCATAAGGTGCGTAGTTCTTAATAGCACCTGAGAACAATTCTGAATGGTACTCCACTGGTTTACCATCCTGTAACAACACTCCTCCCAATGCATAGTTAGAAGCATCGGTCTCAACTTCAAAAGTACGTTGTAAGTTAGGAAATGCTAATACCGGTGCTTCTGAAATCTTCCATTTTAGTAACTGAAAAGCGTCTTCATGGGTTTGCCTCCATGCAAACTTTTCCTTAGCTCCCGTCAAACCATGTAATGGTCCTGCAATAGTCGCAAAATGCCGGATAAACTTACGCAAGTATGTGCATGCCCCTAAGAAACTCCTGATTTCAGTTACAGTACTAGGTCTAGGCCACTTACTGATCACTTCAACCTTCCTTGGATCAATCTTTCGTTATCCACCACCAACAATGAATCCGAGATACACCAACTCCTCCTTTCCAAACTCACACTTCTTTCCATTCAACTTCAGCTGGCCTTCATGTAACACTTTAAACACCTTCTCAACGTGAACGGATGCTCCTCCCAAGTTCTGTTATATATTAGGATATCATCCAAGTAAACAATCACAAAATCTTCTATAAAAGGCGTAACAAATCATTCATCAAACGCATAAACGTCGCTGGAGCGTTACACAAACCAAAAGGCATCACCAACCATTCGAACAAGCCTTGTTTGGTTTTGAAAGCAGTCTTCCATGTATCATCTTATCGGACTCTCACTTGGTGGTATCCGAATTTGAAATCTAACTTTGTAAAGACTCGAGCTTTTTCTAACTGATCCATCATGTCGTCTATCCTAGGTAGAGGGTAACGATTCTTGATAGTGATCTTGTTCAATGCTCTATAATCAATACATATACTCCAGCTTCCATCTTTCTTTGGCACCAACAACACCGCTGATCCACAAGGTGAAGTACTTGGCACTATCATTCCTAATTCTAGAAGTTCTTGGACTTGTTTCTTTATCTCATCAGATTCCTCAATGGTCGTGCGATAAAGACCTACATTAGGTAGAGACCTCTCCCCGGTAAACATGATCTCATGCTCCACACTCCTCTTTGGCGGCAATCCCGTGACATCTGAAAATAAATCCTTATACTTCAACTTCAACCTTTTTAGGTCATCTTCTTGTTGTGCAGTCAAAGCTGCCAAACAAACTCTACTCGGCTGCTCCTCAAGATAACGGATCACAAGGAGAATGAACTTTATGCTAGCATTCACCAACCATTTAGCCTGAGTGGTTGTGATCAAGCTTGCTCCCTCAATAGGAGAATCTATAGCCCGAATCACAAAACTTTCCCCATATTTTGTAAAGGTGTACTTTTGGTTCCTCCTGTGTAGAGTTGCATCTCCATCCCATAGGTAAGGACTACCTAGTACTACCTGACAAACATCCAAAGGAACTATGTAACATGTAACTTCGTCAATGTATGACTCATCTAGAGCAAATTTGAACTTGCACTGCTGTGTAGCTTGTAAGCCCCCTTCTTTTTGAAGCCATCATAAAGGGTATGGTTTTGGATATTTGAAGGTCTTCAATCCTAACTTCTGCACCAAAGAATTTGAAAGTAAATTCTTCTGACTTCCCAGGTCAATAACAACATCAACTAGTGATGTTTTGACTTGTATCTTCACTGCGAAGAGTCGCTTCCTAATATCATCTTTTGAAGGTCTTTCTTTTGCCCCTGTCATAAGAGAGAGCTTTGAATTGGGTTCCGTTAGTCCATGGACTTCTTTTGGAGTTTGAGCGACTAGTGCTGCCTTCTTGGCTTCTTTGCTCTGCAACCCTTTGGGCATTAGATAAGGGTTCTTTACCCAACACTTGTCGATAACGTGACATGTTTGCTTGCAATGGGTGCAAGTCAAACCTTCCCTTCTTCTTTGCTCCTTTCACCTTCTTTTACAGTGGTACCTCCAGATTTTCCCTTAGTAGTTCCCTTTGAATCATATTTCTTAAGACCGCCTTCAATGGCATTAGCTTTTATACTTGCTTCAGCAATATTATCAACTGAAAACATCTTCAACTCCTTCCGTATATACTCATGGAACCCGGAAATATACTTCATATAGATAGCATGATCTTCCAAGTCTAAATCCAAAATCATAGCTTGATTCTGAAATTCCGAAGTATAATCTTGTACGGTTTGGTTGTAGGACTGCTTCAAGTTATACCACTTGAACCACCTCTCCTTAAGGTATCCGACCGGATAAAACTGTTTCCCTACAACTTCCTTGAATCTTCTCCACGACAATGCTCTCTTACTTAGGTTTTTCCTTTGATAAGCTTTCCACCATGTTAGAGCATGCTTTTGTAGCTTCAATGCCGTGAAAGCAATCTTTTCCTTTGAACCATATTCAAAGAAAGAGAAATACGTCTCTAGACGTTCTATCCAATCATCCAATTTTCCTAAAGTGGAATATCAACACGAAAATCAATTTTCATATTCTTACCATGAAGTTTAGTTGATGTAGGACTCTAAAGAAGCTCACTTTTCTTTTCTTCTTCGTCTTTATCCTCTTCATCAACTTCTTCTTCTTCTTCATCGTCATCTTTTTCCGAAGCTTCAGGTGTAGACGCAGTCTTTTTCTTGTCTTCGGCTTGAGTGTATGAGAACGAATACATTCAGTCAATTCTTCAAGGGTGGTTTTAATTGACTTCATGTCTGTTGCAGCGCAGCCACCTTTTCTTCTGTAGTTTGTGGTTCTCCTTGCTTAGGATCATCATCTGACTTTGTCATCCTTGATCCCCTTGTTCTCCTTACGTCTTCTAGCTTCTCGAGTACCTCACCAAGCTTTATGTAGAGAGATCTAGTGAAAACCATAAACCACAAGGATCTACCCTAGAAACGAACCTTTCTCCTGTTACCAACTTGATACGTTTGATTTCTATACCTTGGTAGCTATTACTATAAAGGCGGAATTCAGTATAATAATAGACGAAAAACTTAGAAAACAGAACACAAAGTAATAATTCGAAGAAAAACATCTTCTCTAGATTATGAACAAGAAAACGATTACAATTCTCTCTTTGTTACGCTCACAATTTCTCTAAACAGTGGATCTACCTTAAACTGTTTGCTAAGCTTGCATAAGTATTGTTCCAAGCTTTTTCTAGGTTTTCTGTATCTAGTATATATCCTTAGCTATTAGCCAAAGCCTCTATTTATAGCCTTCATCGTACTCAGCCGACCAATGACTTCTATTAGGAATCTATTTCCTAAACTAAGAGTATTGCCTAAAACAAAACTCTTCCCTAACTAGGAATTCTGCCTAAACAAGGATTCCTGCCTAGAATAGGATTCTTCCCTCAACTTAGCTTGAGGTAACTAAGTTCCCTAAAGGAGTACGGATACACCTGTATCCATGATTGCATCATGGCAGTCATCGTCGTTGCCTCTTTGTCTGAATCTTCATCCATTTAATTTAGCTGAAGCATCCACTGTTGTTGTTGTTGGAGACATAGCAATGCAACTCTCTGCACTTCCTCATTTTCCAAATTAAGATCATAAAGATAGAAAAAAATTGATTGAAGCAACTTAAGAAAGGAATATATTATGGAAGAAATTTGATAGAAGAAGTTTCATGAATTTCTATGAAAATAAAAAATACTCCCTCCGTCCTAGTTTACTTGCCTAAATTGGTTTTTGCACAAAGATTAAGGAAAGCAGAGAGAGGATTTTTTTTTTCCAAAATTACCCCAAGCTAGTATTTAAGATACATAGTTTTTACATATCTAGTTTTTTGGTCTTTATTTGAAGAATTCAAAAAAAAAGAAAGATATATAGGATATATAGAGAGAGGACTATTTAAGACTGTTTATAGGAAATAGAATTACACAATTCTCAATACCATGACCTGATTCCAACATAGGGGTAGATTAGGATAAAATGAGGAAAAATATGAAACCTAGCAACTAAATTAGGACAAAAAAAATCCCCAATTTAGACAAGTAAACTAGGACGGAGGGAGTACATAGAAGTTATGTGAGTTTGTTGGTGGATGTAAGATGATTTATATAGATATAATAGGCATCATTAAATTTAACAGTTAGATGAAGTTGAAGACGAGCGTCCCATTATTAAACTGATCCTCGACTTAAAATGGGACGACCATCCCTCGTAAGGACGTTCGGCTCAACCCCTTACTGATATTTATTTTTCCTCCTGCGAGAAACTTGCTATATATATCCACGTGGACCGTTAAATAAACATATTTGAGCATGTCCACTGAACTTTACTAAGGCCTATTCATATGCACATGTCAAACACCAGAATTTGCCACTTTAGCACCCACTATGGGTATGGAAAAATGGCATACGTATGTGCCTAAGTGTCAAATATACCACTTAGGCACACACGATGGAGTTTCTAGCGAGCGATAGAAACTCCATCGCTCGTTGGTCAGAAAAATGCTAGCGCTAGTCTTTTCATCGCTTGTTTCTTAGGACATCGCTCGGTTGTTTTTCATCCAACGGTTAGGAATTCCCCCTCCTATAAATACTCTACTTCAAATTCATTTCAACTCACACCAGAATTTCTAAATCTCTCTTGAATTTCTAAATCTCACACATCTTCCATACTTTTCATCACTCTTCCAATTCTTTAAAGAGCATGGATGAAAATATAAACATGGCCGAGTTCATAGAAAACCAACATGCTGCCGAAAATCAAGGAGTTGCTAACCAACCCATTAAACTTCGAATTAATCATTAATATTCATTTTACAAGACATAAAACTAGACAATAATAATTTTTAATATAGACTTTAAAAATAAAAATCTGGGACAACGTTCTTCATCTTGTTTATCTTCTTCATTTAACGTAACTTCCAATCAATGCATTCATGAACGTAGTTTCCTTTGTTTATCTTCTTCTTTGGCTTCAAATTTGCTTTGCCTTGAACTCTTCTTTGCCTTTTCTTAGCTGCAAGTTTGAGTTGGTTAATATCCAAAATTTGAAGAATTCTTTGCTGTTAACCTAATTCTTTATGACTATCACATATCTTCTTAACAACACCTTCAAGCACTACTCCATAAAAATCAAGTTATGCTGCCAAATCAAGTCGGGTTCGAAATTCTGCCATTTAAGAAATTTTGAAATAATTTAGATTGAGAAAAACAGAAAAACAGAAATAGAGAAAAAAATTGAGTAAAAATTTAATTTGAAAATTACCTATTATAGGCGAGAAAGAACTAGCCGTTAGTACTAGTCATTAGAGCGAGCGATATTAACATTATATCCAGCGATAAAGACTGTCTTGCTGGCGCTATTAAGGCCAAGCACTATAGTGCCCCTTTTCCCTACCCTATCCCTCATATGTAGGGGAATCCAAAAATGCAACCACTATGGTCTTCCATATCCCCACAAATATAGCCGTATGGTGTAGGGAAGGGAAAAGAGGGCACCATAGTGAGGTTGCCTTCCTTGTGATATCCCTTCCCTTTATTTGAGGGATAGGGAAGGGATGCCCTACACCATAGTGCTTGGCCTAACAATACCTCTACCGCTAGGAATTCTATCGTTCACCTCTTTTACCATAATAGCACAACTCATTTACCATGCCACTCGATATGTCAAATAGGAAATTATGCTATGTTGCATGGTAAATTCTGCTCCATTGAGTTCAGGTTCATCAGAAAATGCGGCAATCACTTCACACAGTCTGGTTAATCATGCGAAGCCCCCAGAGTTGGTCATATCATATCTCCTTCCCCCTTGTACATAATACTGCACTGATTCACTCTTTGTTTTTCTGTGTAGCAAAAATAAATGACTAATCAATAAATAAAATTCTATACACCTATTAGAAATCTGTGCACCATTTTCCACCTATCTAAATTTAGCAAAACTGCAATGAACCCTTTAATAACGAATAAATTAAAAAACTGCAATGAACGTGTGATTAGGGATACTTGAACTAATTGGGGGATATAAATTACTTCCCCCAACCAATAGTGTCTGCTAAGGGGTATTTTTGGGGGGGCAAAAATACTAAAATACCCTTCCCTCAAAATAAAAATCGAAAAACAAAATCATATCCCCCATTTCCATCTTCACTTCTTATTAATCTCTTTTAGGGTTAGAGCATTGAAACCTAAATATTCCCCACTACCTTTCAAATTCTAAATTTTCCCCACTCCCTTTCAAATTCTCTTCTCCTTATCTGTCGGCTCCTCACTTTGAAAACGATTTTTTTTTTAAACATTCGGAAGTGATGAAGACCATGCCGGAAGTGATGAAGACCATGCCGGTATAGATGAAGACCATGCCTGTAGTGATGAAGACCATCTCGGAATTTTATTTTTTTTACATCGCCAGAAGTGATGAAGACCATGCCGTCACTAAATGCCGGCATGCTCGATAGAAATCTATCAATGTTGGTAGTCAAGTGAAAAAAAATTCAATTTTCTGGATACTTTACATCATGTGACGACAAAGAAATTTAAGCAACATACTATGCCGTTAGTAGTACCGGCATGCTCGAGAATTAACTGACTGCGCCAGCAGTGGACTTTTCAAAACCAGGAAAAAAATTCAAAACGGAATAGGTTTTGAATTTCAAAACCAGAAAAAATTTCTACGAGACGCTGTCTACTACCGTTAGTAGTACCTGTCAGGTCAAACACAGTCGGGAGGGGCTACGCCCCCCCCGGATAGTGTCAAACATTTATGAAATTTCCAACAAATGTCGACATGGTTTTTTCGGTTGAATACAATGCCGACTTGCCTTTCAAAATGGGGGATATTGTTGGCCGTCATGGACGTAGTATGAATACAATGCCGGGAATACTGCTGCCGGCATTGTATTCATACTACGTCCATGCCGGTATCGAGTTATTTCAGCTGCAACAATGGTGGATTCAAAGAAAAAAAATCAAATTTTCAACACATTGGCACCTTTACCTGAGTATTGGGAGTGCTTGTACAATCATCCTCAATTTTTACCAAAAAAAGTTCCCTCTCAAATTTTTTCCCTCCTTCTACTCTCACCTCACCTCACTCACCCAAATACAAATACAAATACACACTAATCATTTAAAATAATCTTATGAATTTACTAATTATAATTAAGCACTAAACCTGATTAGTGAGGGGTAGATTAAGTATTAGATAAAATACTTAGATAAGGGGTGGCCCTGATTTGATATTTGGATCCAGTTTTTGTCCTTTTTCTCTATCCCCAATTAGTTTAAGTATCTCCAATCAAGCGTTCAAAAAAAAATATGGAAAAAAAATAAAAAATGGTTCACCTTTCCGAGAAAAGAAAATGCCCTGTACTGTAATGACATTTTTTTAGGGCAAAAACCCAAACGATTTTGAATCGGTGAAGTCACTATTTCTAGCTTTGAGACACCTGCCTAGAGTGCCTACCCACCCACCATCATCATCAGATCAGATCAGATCAGATCATCGTAAAAGTACAAAAAGAAGCTGCGAGGAGGAGGTCATTTCCGTCACAGTGTTTCAAAAACTTTATTATAAGAAAATTGGAGAAAATTTTATTTATTGAGAAAACAGAGATTTATTTATTAGTAGTCTTCAATCTCCAGTCTCTCCCTCCCTCGACAACACCACAACATTCAAATCTCTCTGCTTCTCTTTCCCTGTTCATCTCTATTTTTTGGTGTAAACAGTGATTCGCATTCAAGAAGAAGAAGAAGAAGTTTACAGTCCAAACCAGACAGCAATTTTAGGTGAAAATTCACTAAACCCAGATTTCCTTTTCCTTTCTTTTACCCAAATACTGCTTGAAAATGTATATGATTTGATGTAGTTGAGACAAAATTGGTTCTGGGTTTTCTTGGAACTTTCTTGACGAAGGTTTCCTCCTTTTTGTTGTTGGAAAAAAGAGTTTGAGAAACTAAGATGGGGTTTGCGAGAAGATATTGATGTACATTGTTTGTTATGGATTTGTTGCAGAATAGGAGGAATCTGAGTGTGCAAAGCTAGTGAAGATTTACCGCTGGTTCTTCCTCCTCAATAAATTCCTGATTTGAAATTTTCAGGTGGAAATTCACTAAACCCAGATTTTCTTTCTTCATTTTTTTACCCAAATACTAAGAGTATTTTGTGTAGTTGATGTAATTTTCTATGTGGGTTTGCTTATTTTGTTGATAGAAAAAATGGGTTTGCAAGAGATATTGATATGTTTCGAATTACATTGTTTTTGTGAAATTGTTGCAGAATAGGAGGAATGTGAGTGCAAACCAGTGAAAGACTTAATGGTGGTTCCTCCTTCTCCTCCTCCTCAATCAGTCTCTTCAGATTTGAAATCCTAACGCATAATTTGAGTTCTACGGGGTTAACCAACAAAGATAGTGAAGGTAGGTCTTTGTTCTGATTATTGTGGTTGAGTAACTCAGAAACACAAATTCAATGTTTAAGTTGTAAACTGCTTTTAACAGGAGCAAGTCCAAGTAGAGTGGAAGCTGTTGGAATGGATACTCTAGGGATTTCCTCGAAGAAGCATATGGAGGGCATCATGGATTCTCAACCATGGCGTGCCAGAAAATTGCGTAGTCATATGCCTTCCCGATTTGCAAATGTATGTATGTTTTTGCTTTTATAGAAAGGGGTTTATTCAACCATTATTGTAATTTTAGTTCTCCAGGATCCGCTTGGATTTCGAAAATATTGATTGATGTGTAAACCCGGAAAGTACCTTAATTGTTAGGGAGCAATGCAAGAATTGGTTGTAGTTGCTTTGATGGCTTCCTGAAAAATACTCCTGGAACTGCAAAATTCACAATCTACTTTATCCAAAACAGCGGATTGCCACAATTCAGTGTAGCGAGTTTTCCCCGCATCTAAATCATTCGCATTTTAAGTGAATACTTGGTCATAACATGTTTTGCAACAATTCATTTGACTCGTTGTGTCATTGCAGCAATCAGCTACGGATGAGAATGTGGCAGCCAGAGATATTCCTACTAAAGCTACTGGTGAAAGTTCTGGGTGCTCGAATCGTGAAGCCCGTCAGACTGGATGCAGTGAGGGGACTCCTGCTACGTTGGAGTTCCATGTTAGGTCTGAAGATGGAATCAACATCTTTGTTGATCTGAACTCGAGCTTATCAGACTGGACAAAGAAGTTAAAGAGTGAACTTTGTATCCATCCAGAAAAGCTGAATGCTAAATCTAGAGTTCTTCACCACGAGCTTGGAATTGTCAGTGAAAGTGAAGAACAAATGAAAGCTTCATTTCTTGGGAATACGGCGGTAAACTTGAAGACAACAGGTGATCCCAAGGTTACTGAATCTTTCACAAGCTCAGACGTAAGAGATATTCCTGAAGAACATAGAATATCTTCTGTAGTAAGTCCTAAGAACATTGCAGAGTCAACCCCCTTTAGGGAGATTGATTCAAAGGTTTCATGTCTGTGCGGTGACTATTCTCAGAATTCTGTAGATTTGAATAGTGACTCCCATCTCCAAAATGGCAACGAAACTTTTGTTTCAGCTGGCTCAAAATTATCTGATATATCAAATGGATCAAAGAGTGATAGCAAATGTCCAGAAAGTGCTGAAACATTCCCCTCGGCTTCGGTTTCTAGTAAACCAGATCTTCCAATAGTCAGCGAATTCTTTAAGGATGGAATCTCGCTCATTACTTCAGCTCTTGAGAACCCTGGTGGTGTGATTCCTATGTGCTCAACTGGTGATTCAATGGGGATGCAATCATCAGAAGTTGCAAGTTACTCTAATGACACCGAAAAATGTTCACTTCATAACCTTGACAGATCAGATTTGGACGATCCAATGACTAATTTACAAACTGATGAAGGCAGGTCAGAAAACAAGGAACCTGATCAGAACACAAACGGTGACCCTCTATATGCATCTTCTGAAGAAGGGGTATGGTCTGTTTTTTCCGCAATAATAATTATTATTAAGCAATTTGAATGATTATGAAAGTTCAGCTTTCTAGTTCTGAAATAATAAACTGCTATTTATGGTAATCATGATATAAAATGGTTGAAGATTTGATTTAGGTCGACAATTGTGTGTATTACAACTAGATCAGTTTCTGAACCTAGTTTATTTTATTTTTTTACATGTTCAGCCATTCTAGGAACTGACCTAATAAACGTTTCTTCACTTCTGCAGGGAGGGAGCAACCCCATGAGTGAGAAAGATAGCTCAGAGTAATCCTCATTCCTAAACGTAGCTTTGCCACTGTTAATGTTATATAACTAATAATTCTATTTCCTCGGACTTTCAGGTGTTCACAAATTAATAAGTTGTTGAAGAGGCCTTTTAACTGTTCTGATAATCTGGAGTCTGGAGGGCTTCAGATGAGGCGAACCACAAGATCCCAAGAGCGTGTGAGGAAAGCTGAGAGGAAAGCTATACTTGTCTTACAAAAAAATGCGAAGAAATTTTTACCTAGGAGATCTTCACCGCGGCTGGTCTCTAAGGTTTGCTCTTCTAAGATACCCCCATGGGCATGCTATTTTTGTATTTCATAGTTATAAAGTAGGTAAACAGCTTAACAGTTGACGGCAACCTACTCTGTTATGACCACATAGTATTTGCCGAGTAATATTTTAGTATATAAGCATTGACAGTGTGGGTAATTTCCATGATATTAAATAGTTAAGCATGAAAAGAATCACGTTATGAGATTGCATACATTATTGTTTGTTTGTTGTGAAACATATTATCCAATCATAATAATTAACAAATAAGGTCAATGGTCTGTCAATGTTAGAGATACCTATGAAATGAGGGTCTTTCTGTATGTGGTAGTGATGGTAACTATGATTTTCTGGTTGTGGTAGAGATGGGGGATTTAGTGTGGTCATAGTAGGTGTGGTTGTAAGGGGTTTGACGTGCAACAGGATGTGATCTATTGACGCTGTATCATCGTGTAATGGATCCGTTGGCAGCAATTCGGCGAGCCATCTCAAACACCACTAGTATTATCTTTCTTATGTTCCCCAATAACAGCACCAGCAGTCTACACTTTCTAAGTACTCCTACACCGTGTCCTGGAACCCCCCTTCGACAGTTTCAAAATTTTGTAATTACAGTCTTTGGAGTTTCTCCTTTATATGATAATAATCTTCTTTGATTGTTACAAATAATCTTATGTAAGATATGTGTAGGTTATTATTGTTACTATTCTCAGTCTAATTTGTGTTTCTTTTCCAGTGATTCGATCTAATGGCTCCGACAAGAACTGGAACAGTGGGCAGAGTTCAGATTATGTTGTCTCTTCCTCTTAGTGCAGGCAAAACTTTGCATGTTGTTTAAGCTAACCATATGACAGTAAGTTTCGGTTTTGTTTGCTCATAACTCATCGATTTTTTGATTCATCAGCTGAAATTCAACTCAACCAAGGAGCCACGCCACTTGCATTTCAATTGACACATTGTGAATTTGTTTTGCGGTATGATGCATATATGTTAATTACCCTTGTGGCATTAGCATTGATGATGCTTATTTGTTGAACATAAATTTCTTTTGGGGATGAAGCTATTCAGGTTCGTAATGTATACTTAGGTTAAAGAAAATGAACTTTATCTTTGTAACACAGAAAATCAGAACATTCAAAATGAATCACAATGTTTTAGCTTCTTGCACTGTTCGTAGAGTTGTTCTTCGTTTCACTTTAATAGGAAAATAAACAACCAGTTACACCGTCATGGCACCAATGGGTCCTGAATTGGCGCCCATCTGGTCCCTAAAACCCTTCGAGTTACAGCCCTGTAGGCTTCTTAACAAAAGACTAAGGTTCTGGCCCTGCCATCTAAAGGCAGCCCTTGAATTCTTACCAATTTGAGCCAAATTAAAAGCCAGGATGTTCTGGTTTCTTTGTTCATAGTGTTCCTTTAAAGCTTGCCACTTCTTCAGCTTTAAAATCTGTATTTGTTTGTTGCAGCTCTCTTGCCCAGCTAAAAGCTGGTTCTGCTCCTTCCTGCTCTCTGGCTGTTTGCTGCAACAATGACACGCTGAAATTCAAGATGTGTCATTGTTGAATTTCGATTCTCGAAACTCATTTTTCGCAATCAGATGAGATATGATTGAAATAGATACTAGAAAACTGATAATAGTAGAATGTAAAATGTTGCCATGTGATACCCATCAGCCTCTAGCGCATGTCTCTAGTTTGAATACGCAGATATCCGATGAAGACATCTTGACTGGGTAGTGATTTCTCAAACGTCTTTTTTTCCACTAGGAACTTTTCAGACATTCCATCTGGGTTGTCTTTGTGTACTTTGTTACTTGCTGTATGTTTGGTCCATTTTCGATCGGCTCCCATCAAATCCATAGTGGCAAACCGCAATTAGGTCCATTTGATCAACACTTCCTTGGCGATCCTGCAATTCCATTTGAAGTACTTCTGTTTGGTTCTTATCTAGTACATGATGTTGACAACCACTTGATCATGTTGGTTCAGTGAATGTTTCTACTCATCAAAGCCGCAACATCGTAGAAGGCATCTCAAATGGCCGGAAAGCTAACACTGGCAACTGAGCTGATCGTGAGCCGTTTGCGTAGGTTTCTTCCTTCCGAATTTACAAGGTTATGGTTGCCCAGGGCTTATAGGATTCGCTGAATTTATCTCTGGTTTAGAAAAGTAAAAAAAATGTGTGCGAGACTAAGGTCAATTTATACACTCTATGACAGTATGATGACAAACGATGTATGCACGTGAGTTGAAACGGTTGATAATTGTTGCAAAGTTTTTGAGCTGTAATTTCAAGTAATTCTTTCCCATTTTGAGCTGTTTGGTAAAGAAAAAGAAGAAAGGGACTTGGCCTTTAGAGGAGCAGAGCTATAAGTATAAAAATCTGATGTTGATGTAAATGAAAGAAAAGAAATGAGATTTATTCTACTAGATTTTAAGTGGTGTTTTGTCATGGTCATGGATGAGGTGTGCCAAACAAAGACTAAAAGTAACCAATCTTTGACACTATGGATGAAGTAACCATCCACGCAACACAATCAAAATAAAAATAAATTATGCGTTCTGGTATGCTCAGAATTGTTTTCCCATTTCTTGAAGCAAAAAAAATCAGTAGGTAGGTAACAAAATATAAGTTGGATTTCTGGGAATAAGAAAATTATTTTTTTGTGGAGTAAATCATTTTTTGCTTTTGATTTTGGAATTAATTTCTACTTCTGGAGAAGTACACGCACTTCTGTTTAGATACACTTAAGTTATTTTTTGACTTATATTTGTAAAAATGGCATAAATAACCTTACGAGATTGGGGTATACCCAGATTAATTGGGGTATACCTAATGAGACAAAACCTGGGTCATTTCGAAGTAAAACAGGACACCCCTTAACCTTGAATTTTGTAAATGGCTAATATACCCTTGTTTAGAAATCTGATTAGCTTAATTAATTGAGTTTATATTGATTAATTGAGTAGATTAAAACTTTTGTCTCATGAGTTCAATCAACACTTTCAGTTATGAAAATGTGAAAAGTCGGCAAGGTCGACGATTGAAGACAGTGCCGACTAACTATGGTCGGCAAGGTCGACGAATGAAGAAAATGTCGACTAGCTATGGCCGGCAAGGTGTATGAATGACAAAGATGCCGTATGTATTATTTTTGTAAATGCTTCAATATTCGGCATTTTATTGATTTCGTACCTTGCCGGCTATCCTTTAGTCGACATCTATTTAACTTCTCACCTTGCCGGCTAAGTTATAGTCGGCACTGTAGTAATCTTATTACCTTGCCGACATTTGACTATACCCAAAAGAAAACAGATTCTTGAAAGCTATAATTCACTTTATCCATGCAATTTTTGTTACTACATTGATTGAAACATAAAATCTAACTCCTTGTCGTAGGAATAACGAATGCACTTAGCACGTGCATCAAGCCTTTGAACCCCTAGGCGACCCTAGTGGACGAGTTATAGTCTCGTGAGGGTTTACATAGAGATCTACCCATAAAACCTACACAAAAACTTCTAAAACCTTCAATCTTCGTCGGAGGAATCCCAGTCCGATCCACCCTCCATGAAGTCCGGGGCATACTCTGGGATTTTGGATACCATGAAGTGATAGCTTGCATCAAATGCGAAAGCTTCCCCCCTTTTCCTCCAAGTAGCGCGCTTTCGCGACTTCGTGCTACAAAATCACGACACAAACTTACTTTGTTAGAGGTGTTTAGTAGCAAGATCAAACAACTTGGATTACGTAAAATAAACCACAAAAATACTTACAAATTGTTCAATGGACAAGCTAAAGTGGCTAGCGTTCAAAATCCGTTTTTGGATAGCTAAAAAAGCAAGTATCGCATTTTCGATGACTAGGTGCCTATCATGAATTTGTTGAACACTTCTTTCATTCGGATTCCCAAACTCTTTCCTATATTTGTTGTATACCTTTTCCCAAAAGGTTTCGGCATCTACCCTTACGGAGGACTGATTTCTAACTCGAGTTTCGGCGTACCATGCTTTGGTGATGGATAGATCTTCATTTGAATCAAATGATGCCATTGTTGTATGTAGAGGTATTGGGAGAGTTAGAAAGATTAGATTATGATATGAGCTTTGGAGAGTATATGCAAATAGGTGTGTGTTGTTTTGTAGAGAGAACTAGTGTATTCATAGGATGGTGTCCAAATTTGGCCGTTATTGTAGTCAATCAATGCAGTTGTACTTGCAAAAATTTGAATTTTGAACTCGCCAGCGAGGTTTTTGTTTCCCTAATATCCCGACTAACATACCGTCGGCAGGGCCGTAATTTTCTTACCCTGCCGACTTTATGATTTTTGTAACTCAGGAGAAGTTCATTTTCTGCTACATATAGTCGGCACAGTATTTGGTCATTAGAGTGCCGGCTTTTATATAGTCGGCAAGGTCGTAATTTTATTACCTTGCCGACTTTATGATTTTTGTAACACAAGAGAAGGTCATTTTCTGCTACATATAGTCGGCAGGGTCGATAATTCAGCTGATTTCCGACTGTTATACCGTCGGCAAGGTATTAATTTTCTTACCTTACCGACCCTGGAAACTGAACCATTTCTGCCGTCAGGGACGACAGTCTTCCAGTTCACAATCTTGCCGGCCCTGGTTTAGTCGGCATTGTAACTTAACAAAACATTCACTCAAGACCCTGCCGGCTGAATTATTGAAACTTAACATAGCTAAACAAACCATCCATTCAACAACTAGAAATCCAACATTTGTCCAAAATAAGAAAACATATGTCCCATAAACCTTAAAAAAACATTTGTCCAACCATTAACCTTAACATTTGTCTACCACATAAAGAAATAAACTAGAAATGCATTCATTCATTCACGACCACGACCACTACCACGGTCCCGTTTAGCATTTTCACGACCACTACCACCACCACGTGTACGAGCCCTCTTTTGTTCAGCATTCCTCTTGGTTTGTGCTTCCCTCTTGGCTTGTGCTTCCCTCTTTAGTTCAGCATTAGCTTGCTGGAACATTTCGGTGGCATCCTCATTGTCAACATTGCTAGCATAGTCAATGTGCTTAGTTTGCTCTTCAATCGACAAAGGTTCTCCTCTTTCTCTCGCGCAACACATCATCTTCACAAGGGTCTTCAAATGCTCCTTCTATTTTCAATTAAACAACAAACAATAAGAGCAAGTCTAAAATACTTACAAAGTTCTTAAGACTTGTTGTTGGGTCTTTCGGTGGCATCTTCCTCTTACGAGCCGGTTGTTCAACATTCTCTTCCCTTTCCCTACTCACAGTAGGACGAGCAAAACCCAAGTACCACGGCATGTAATCTTCATGAGATTCATAACCTTCGGTCACCTCGTCCAAAAGACTCGTATCGATTTTACGGTCACACCTTCTGTTCCAATGAGAAATCACTAGTGGTGGAGCGTAAAGGACGTCATTACTTTTTTTGGGACGTGCTGCACTCCTCCCTTACAATTTTAAAGAACGGATCATTACCGAGATGAGGTACTTCTTGGATGTAACCCACTTGTCGCAAAACCCGTTGTGGATCGTACATTGAAAATCCTTGGAGGTAAAACAAGAGACCGTAGTATAATGCAACATCATCTCTCCTTTTGATTATACCTTCATTTCTATTATCTCGATAAGGATCAAATATTACCTCATCCGCAATCATTTTTTCCAAGGCGACTCGCATGTTGATAAGCTGCTGTGGCATATCCTTCTCTTGAGTACCAGTAAAACTGTATCGTTGTTCTCTTGTCTTGTAACTCGCAAGCTTAGTGTTCACTTTGATGTGAGGGTTGCCTTTCACCAAAGAATGGAAGTGCTCATATACCCAAACCTATGCAAACACAAAGTTTAGTAAGAATCTTATCTTATAAGCATTTTTCAAATATAAATGATTTAGACAATTGAATTACCTGGAAGAGACATAGATTTCCGTTAACTTGTTTAGTCAGTGCCCTTGAACTCTTTGTCAACTCTGCATTCAAGAAGGCAACCACCGCAGTACCCTAAGAATACATATGCATCTCATGAAAGGGATGCAATAGTTGAAGATACTTGGCGTCGACCAAGCTTCCGGAACTGTCGGGGAAGATACAGTTGCCCAAGATGTATAGAAAATAAGCTGACGCAGTAGTATTGATTTGCACCATGGACACACTTCCTTCGTCATCAAATATTTTCTGGGTCCCAGAGTATGTGTCCCTCAACATCTTTAGATTTAACTTCCTGCTTATATAACCATCCTTCTTCACAAACAAAGACTCGGACTGCTTCTCATCCAAACCGAACAAGATCTTGGTCAATTTAAAGATTTTCTCCCAAGAAATGCCTTCTTCATAGCCATCACTGATTGCTTTTCCCTCAACATCGAGGCCTAGAATTTGATAAGCATCACCGGGAATTACCGCCATCTCACCGAATGGGAATAACATTGTATCAGTCTCTCCGTAGAACCTCTCACAGAATGCAGATATGGTAACTCTGTCATACTCAACAATCGAACGCTCCACCGCAGGCCACATCCCGGAGTTCTTGACAATTGCTTGCACCTCGGCACATTCCTTGTCAAGTGGCCAGCTCTTCATCATAGTGCTTGAAGCTTGGTGCCTCATAAGACGGATGGCACGCTTGTGATCCTAAGTACCAAAAACACAAAATTAAAACAGATACAAACACTTGAAGCAAATTTAAGATAGATACACTCAAATAAAAACAAAGTTTTATTGAGATAGCACCATGGATTTCACGTGCTCATGAATCTTTGTATCCAAAAAGAACATGTCCACCATATTCTGGGGTCCCTAGTGGAGGCCGATCTGGTTTCAGTGTGACCTTCAAGTGAGGAGGAAGCATGTGGGAATCAACTGGTTTAGTGATAACCCGCTTCGGTCTTTCGGTTGCAATTGCAGTTCCAGTTGCGGCTTCAGTTTGTTGATCATTACCTGTTTTTTCTCCACCTTCTTCTTCTTCGTCTTCAACAATTTCACCTTGACTATTATTATCTTTATCTCCATCATTGTTATCACCATCACCATTACCTTCTCCAACAAGTGGTATGTCTTGATCATCATCATCATGCTCATTATCTCCTCCAGCAGCCAGAGTTCTTTCAACACCATCATGATCATTACTTCTTTTACCAGATGGATTTGATTGGTCTTCATCTGGAGTTTTATCTAAATCACTTGGTTCCATTGGTAGTTGAGAATCATTGCGTTCACTGATCTTGAGCGTTCCCGGCTCAACTAATGCCCCTCGATGTGTTGCAGTCAAGAGTTTGTCACCAACACGAAGATGTCTTGAAGGACGAGTAACCTTTTTCTTCTATCCCTTTTCCAACCTAAACAAGAACAATTTAAAAAAAAATCAACAGTCGGCAGGGTCGACAACTATAATTCATGCCGGCTAAACAATAGTCGACAGGGCCAATAACTATAATACATGTCGACTAAACAATAGTCGTCAAGGTCTTATTCAACTAACATGCCGGCTTATAACAACTCTGAACACAGTAAATACAACAATTTTCCACACAATTAGTCGGCATGGTCTATAACCCATACAGTGCCGGCTAAAATGCAGTCGGCAGGGTGGTATTCAGATACCATGCCGACCTTATGACTTTAAGCATCAGGAGACACCAACATTTTTCAAAACACACCGCTGGCAGGGTAAAAAATAATAACCCAAAAACTGTAAAAAAAACATATATCGCCGGCAAGGTATTAAAGATGAATACCTTGCCAACCCTGTAATAAGCAGTTACGGATATTAAACAGCGGGCATGCTATTCAACCTAAGAGCTTGCCGACTAACCCTAACTATGAAAAAGTCAGCAGGGTCGTGAAACAGAGACCCTGCCAGCTGAATAACTGCAGATTCACAATTTTGATTTTTCTGACCTAATTTGAAATGCAAACATGAAATGGAAGTACTGGAGTGAGTTTAAGTAGGCCCTTACTTTCTCAATCGAGCCATTTCTTCGGTTTCAGCGGCGTTGATTTCTTCTTCTTCAACGGTTTTTTTACTCAGTTTTTGTTAAACTAAATTTGCAATTCCAGGGTTATATTGATTGGGTTTTCTATTTGTTCTTTTCATACGACTAGCCCTCGGCGACGGTTCCATGTTTGAAGATTAATCGGAATTTTCGAATCGACGATTACGACGAATTAATCGACGAGTTTTCGATGGTGGTGTGATGGAGAAGCCGGTATAGTATGGTGGAGGAGAAGAAGAAGAGAAGAAAATGAAATCTGATTAGGGTAATAAGAATTATAAGGCATAAGGGTATTTTTGTAACTTTGTCCATTTTAATACCCCTAGCCCTACAAATGAGTCCCTTTAAAATTGGGTATACCCAAATTAATCTGGGTATACCCCAATCTCGCCGGGATAAATAAGTTTAGTATATAATTTCAGAATAAATTCATAAAATGAAAAAATAAAATATTTTATAAAACACACGATTTATAAAACCTCGAAATTGTAACGACTTCTTTTCCAATAGATCGTTAAAAACTACGCTAATGTATATCGAATTCAAGACATAAATATCAGTATCCGGTGACTTTGCATTTTGCATGACCAAGGATGTCCAATATATTTCTACTTTCTTACTCATTCATGATTGCTTAGTTTGCTTACTCTTAATCAAACGGGCCACCACCAAAATCAACAGTTTTAACACTACTTACTAAAACTATTATTATCATCTCAATCATTTTTGAGAAACAACCAAGAAGATCTTATTTGAATCTCACTTTTTCTTCTTCACATGTGACCAAATCTAAAGCTGTTTTTGTTTGGAAAATGTGTGTTTTTCTTTTATCAAAAATAATACTACTAATCTTATTCTTATCCCCATCTCTTTTTATCTACTAATCAGATCAGTTTTGTTTTTGAGTAAATCCTAATTATAAGTTTTAGACTTTATTTTAAAAATAAAAATCAAGGGGCGATGAATCCTTTCCAAAAACGAAATTATAAAAAAGAAACATAACCTCGACAAATGTGGGTCATGGATTGAGAGTTTGAAAATGAGGCCTTAAAATAATAATATTATATTACATTGAAGTATTTTACCACCTTAGATTTTACTTCTTCATGCCTTAGACTTATGGTTGTTTGATTGTCTTTGGAAACCATAGGATTTATTATTCTAAGGTCTGTTAAAATGGGATTGATTAAAAATTAGAGATAGTCATTATCTTAAGATCCTAGTATAAGATTTGTGGAATCTTACACTTTTCGGCTTTGTACTTCATTATACATTTGAAGTATGTAGATAAATATATTATCCGAGATAAATTTCAATTTCAAATTCTTATATTATTAGCTTGAAAAGCATCCCTAGGTCTCGTGGGCAACATGATGAAAATATGTTTTATCTCGTCGATTGAGGTAGTAGGGGGTGATGGTGATCTTCTACTCATATGTGCACACTACTGCTTGAGCGTCCAGCAAGAAAAGCAGAAGGCTGGAAATCGATATGTTAGGAAGGTTGGTACTTATAATCGTATGATACAAACACAGCTTCTGCTAAAGCAAAATGAAGTGAGCTTCTCCTCCATTAAAACTTGCTCAAAATTTCCTCTCTCCTCTCTAGTTTCTTCTCAAAACCAAAAAAGCTTTATCATCCATTAAAGCTTGCTGCTCAGATCTAGTCCATTTTGGGCTAGATCTGAGCAGATTTCTTTACCTTTTCTAGTTTTCATAGATAGTTAGTAGTCTAGGATAAAAAAAAAAAAAAGTTTTTGTTTCAATCTCCATTGCTTTTAGGAGATTTTTATGGTGTTTTTGGGTGTGTGTTACCCTCTTTGTTTATGTCTTCTCACAAATGTTGCTATTTCAAGCTTGTTGTCGAATTTAGTGGATCAAATCTATATCTTGATTTCTACTCTACATTTAGTCAAGTCTCGGATTTGGATAGAAGTGTGTAGTTGAGTACCAGACATCACTGCGTTCTACCGTTTGAAGGAGAAGATCAACCGAAGCTTTTCGATAACTTCATCAACAAAAGGTAAGTGAAGACTGAACCACTTATTACTCAAGTTTTCACCTTTATATCTATGAGACTATGTCGTATGACTAAAGTGGACGTTACATGCACAACATAAAGTTAGGACTGATAAGTTATTGGTGGAGGAAATGAATGATTACTCCCCATGGATTGCTGATTTGTTTTCCAGGCTGGCTTTGCCTGAATCTCAATAGATCAATAAAATTTTACGCTATCTAAAAAAAAGACAAAGATGATGTGGAATTGTATTCTAGGTTACGACTTTTAAGACTTCACTTAGGGATTCGTGAATCCCGACCAGACCATCTTTTACCTGATAGTTCTTGAATCCAGATCTTGTTCCTATTTGTTGAGGTTTACGACGAGATAGTGTTAGAGCATTGCTCGGTGGAACTCACAAGTGTTGTTATCTCAAGCTTGTTGTCGAATTTAGTAGATCAAATCTATATCTTGATTTCTACTCTACATTTAGTCAAGTCTTGGATTTGGATAGAAGCGTGTAGTTGAGTACCAGACATCACTGCGTTCTACCGTTTGAAGGAGAAGACCAACCGAAGCTTTTCGATAACTTCATCAACAAAAGGTAAGTGAAGACTGAACCACTTATTACTCAAGTTTTCACCTTTATATCTATGAGACTATGTCTTATGACTAAAGTGGACTTTACATGCACAACATAAATTTCGAGTCAAGTTTATCTTGTTAATTATTCTCGAAATATGATGACTAAGCTTAAGAACATTTGTTCAAATCTTGATGAATTTGGTTAAGAACAATTTATTGTTTATGACCTAATTAAATCATGATCAAGTTAATCATTTGGAAATAGCCTGGAACAGTGATATGTGTCATTGATGTTATTAGGGAATGTTTCAAATTGATTATTAGAGAGATATAAAACTACTATAAATCTGGATACATGACAGTACACGTATCAGCTTACATATTGGCACAATTGTTATAGATCCGGCGCCACAGTACATGGACTAGTACACGTATCGGCGTAATTATAGTTCGGCAACGACTTTTGGTACACATACCGAACCCAAAAAGTTTTTTTGACTCGTGAACTCAGGATGGTACACATACCTAGTATGCATACCGAAAAATTCCTGTAGACTCCTGACTTCGTTATGTCTTAAGGGTATACAAACCCGGTACACGTACCATGACAAAATAACTCACGAACTGGAAAGTAAGTACACGCACCAAGTACGCGTACTTACCCAGTTGAATATTTTCAGATGCATCAGAATTATTTCTATGGGGTGATCGATATTTGAACAACTCTATAAAAACACATTTA
This sequence comes from Papaver atlanticum, assembly GCA_023531105.1. NCBI lineage: Eukaryota > Viridiplantae > Streptophyta > Magnoliopsida > Ranunculales > Papaveraceae > Papaver > Papaver atlanticum. The sequence goes on along the minus strand of JAJJMB010002338.1, from coordinate 473,879 downwards.
GACATATTTGATCGCATTATAAACTATGGTTGTGACTCAAGATTAAAGTCTTAAAGTGTTATATGAAAATGGTTAAGCTTATAGTTCGTCTGGATAGTTTTGGCTAACCTTTCATGAACAAGTCACGGTTGTTGAACATCGAATTATGAGAGCCAATGTTGCTCATTGAACCGCTTCCTTTGCTGGCAAACATTCTTCCATGAGAGCCGATGTTGCGATTGTTTTAATGCATGTTGCTATTCCAAAAGATCCAGAATGGTCTCTATCTATAAAACCCAATCCCAATGTTATGTTACCTTCCTAGTATGAGCATCAATGTTAGCCCAATTGGTAGTCGAGTCCATTCTTCATTCTCGTTTCCTCTAGTTATCCTTGTACCATTCGCGATCCCGTTATTGAAGATCGAATTATGGATCACTGTCTCATTTTCTGTAATCCTTATCAATTTCACCGGTGTTGGCTGCAGCTCTTTAAAGATCACATCACATCTTGCCTTCAATATGTTCCAAACCACTATGGCACGTACAACTGCCCAGTCAGTCATAGTTTCATTTCAATCTTGGGGATTAGAGAACAATGAAAGAATACATTCATTGAGATCTATGTCATTTCTAACTCTAGTTGCTCTATTTAAGCCAAACCAAATAGTTCTCGTAAATGATCAATCCATTAGAAGATGGCAAGTAGTCTCTCTAGTCGAGTTACACATATGACACTTATCAGATTTTAATGTTATTCGATAAGCGAGCACCCCCTAATAGGCAGCCAGTTGGAAATACATTTCCAAAGGAAAAGTTTTATCCTATGAGTAGACCCGATTTTCCAAAATTTATCTACCAAACTCAAAACTGGAGACCTTTCCACGGAACCCTCTGGAGATTTATATATTGATCTAGTTGAAGATTTCTTGTTCTTAGTAAGGCTCCAGCGAAGAACATCTTGACCATCCAACCTAGGGTGGATTCACCTAATAAAAGCGAAAATATGGGGATCGAACACAGTCTCCAACATGGTGGTATTCCAGTATAGCCTGACTGGGTCCCAGAAATGTCCAATACTGTATGCTAAAACCATTCAGATGCCTCCAGCCGGGAATGGATAAGCAGAGGCATGGTTGATCCTAGGACCCAATTATGCTCACAAATATTAGTCGTTGATTGGACATCAAGATCCCAAATTTCAAATCTCTAAAGGTTGGTTAGGCCCACCTTGATCCCACTCCAAGCAACAGAGCCATGCTTTTTGTAAGAACGATTTTTTTGGGACCATCCTTTTTTTTGGGACCATGATTTGATTAGGCCACCTTCCCTATAGTTATAAGGAGTGTCCCAAAAGGTGGAGATGACTAGTTTACCCTTTTAACCTAATTAAAATTATAACTAATCTACAACTTCTTCTTCCTCTATTCTATAAATTTTTTTCTTCTCTTCTTCATCAATTTATGATCATCTAAACCTGATCATATACAAATCTGATCAAAATCATCAAATTTTCATCGTCGTCGATTCATTGAATTTTCATCGTCGATTAATCAATCTTTTGTAAACAAACCCGTCCATAAGTATTTTCCCATAAACCCATTACTTCTAATTCTTTTTTGATTGAAATTAGAAGCAACAGTCATCAAAATAGGTTGGATATGGAGGTTACAGTAGTAAGTTCGGTTAGGATAATTTTGAAAAAAAAACCTAGTTTACAACCGAACTTTTAAAGATGAAGAACACTTTGTCTAAGATTTTTTTTTTGTTCCTAACCGAACGCCTGAGTTCGGTTGAGTCGCAAAAAAAAATTCAAAACCGAACTCTTCTCTGTATAGCCAAATGTTGAGTTCGGTTGAATCGCAAAAATAAATTTCCTAATCGAACTTTATTCTGAAAACCTATATAATGAGTTCGGTTAAGTCGCAATTTTTTCTGCTAACCGAACAAAGAGTTCGGCAATGTTTTATAAACGTTGCGATCACGCCGAACCTATAGAATTTAAGTGCATGGAAAAACTAAGGGTTCGGCTGAATCACTGGTTCGTACATATTTTGCGAACCAACCGAACTCTGTTGTTTAAAGTTCGGTTACAACGTGGTCGAGTCGACTGAACCGAACAAAACTCTGTAAACTCAAGCATAGTAGTTCGGTTACATTTAATTTTTCATCAGCTAGCCGAACAAACAAAAACTCCATTAATGTTTATGTTCGGTTACCTGTGTATTTTGGATTTATTAACCGAATTGCATTTGTAGAAAGTTCGGTTACATGTACTTCATATAATATAGCCGAACTATGTTGACCTAGTTGAATTTTTTTGTTATAATTTTCATTTTGAAGATATTTTAGGCCATTTATAGCAACATTAACTAAGTTACAAGCATACCTTGGTACCCAAAGGATGTTTTTTCTCCATATTCACCCATCTCAAAATAATTTTTTTCTCCATCTTCTTCTTCTTCTACTACTACTGTAATCACTCAATAATTCTACTTCTTTTAAAAGAAATCATCTATTAATTTAACCCTAATCAATGATTAATTACACTAACTAATGATTACACAAAAATGACCAGGAAGGTAATTTTGGTATTAATATAAATATGAGATAAGGGGTGACCTAGATTTACTTCTAAATGTCCTACCCAAAATAAAACAATGATCCCCAAAAAATCATTCTTTTGTAAGTGCCCCTTACCGAGCAAGACGCTAAGAAGCAACACGATTTATAGTCTTAGCCCATATGGCTTGAGGATTAGTAACAAGTATCCATGTGATTTTTTTTTTCTCTCGTGTATTCATCAACAAGTTTGAGGTTTTTTAATCCAAGACCTCTATTCTGTTTGGTTTTGCTAACTGTTCCCCTTCATTTGATGTATAATCCTTTATTGTCATCCTTTTTTTCCCACCAGAAATCTCGTTGGAACCCCGTCATTATCTTTAAGGTTTTGGCCGGGATTGGAAAGAAAGTCATTTGGCACAGTGGGACCGAATCAAGAGTGGCTTTCACAAGCACGGATTTACCATCCTGACTAAGAGTAATACCCTTCCATCCCTTGCGTCTAGCTTTGAAATTTGCTATCAAATTGATGAAGTTTTGGTGTAGGGATCTATGAATGAAAAGCGGGGTCCCTAGATAGTTTTCATTATTTTTTTTCTTCTCATTCTCAAAGTCCTGATTAGAATTCTGCTAACCCTGGGTGGGAGATTAGGGGTGTGAAAAACTCTCGACTTATCAAAATTTATTAATTGACCAGAGAAAGCTCCAAAGTTATTTAAAATCTTCATGAGGTGCCTGGATTCACGGAGGTCGGATTTAGTGAAAATCAGAATATCATATGCGGAGAGAAGATGGGTGATGGATCGATGAACAATTTTTTGCTATCTTGATTCCAGAGATAATCTTTTTGTTTTCAGCATTGATAGCATTCGGGACAAAACCTCCATGCAGATTATGAACAAATATGTAGAGAGGGGGTCTCCTTGCCTGATCCCTCTTGATGGTTTGAAGACCTTTCTTGGCGTGCCATTTAAGAGGACCGAGATGGCAGTAGTACTAATACATTGGTAAATGAGATCACACCAGTGATCATAGAACCCCATTTTCTTAAAGATCTTAATCAGATAGCTCTACTCAACACGACCAAAAGCCTTGCTCAAATCTGTCTTAATTCTTTGATACCCCAATTTTCCTTTCTTTCTCCACCTATATATATATATATATGTAAGAGCATCTCCAACGTTAGGGGTCAAGATCTTAAAAATGCACAAAACCTAAGATTTAAGACTTTTTCACCAAAATTTCATCCCCAATGCAAAGGGTAAAAGAGAAAGTCTTGATTAGACTTTCTCCAAGCATTTCCAATGCTAGGGGTCAAGGTCATCCTATGTGGAGGTCTTATTTGCACCTTTTGATTGTGGGTCATTTACTACATCACAAAAATAAAAATAAAGATAGGCTCTCTACCTAAATTTCATCTCCAATCCCCAAGGTCTTACTTATCACTTTTTATTTAAATTTAGAGACAAAAGATGATGTCTTTTAATCAGTTGCAGTCATGCTAAAACAGTGTAGAGGATGGTTAACATTGATATTGATCAGGTAAGGAATAACTGCAATACTGTCTTGGAGTGGATGCTGTCATGGTTCAATGGAATGCAGAATGTGGGGATTGCAGAAATAAACAGATGGAGGAATACTCTATAGTTGGCTGCTGGGTTATTGGGAAAGAGAGATGTGATTGCATCTCTCAAGATAAAACTATAAACCCCTCTAACACTGTTTCTAGGATTAATTTTCATCTAAATAATGTTTACTTGTCTCTTAATACTATTGAACCTGTTATAGGCACTACAACTGTTTCTGCTAACAATAATATTGAGTTGCACGAAGATAGCTCTTTGTTACATATGTATGTGGATGTCTCTTTTGATCCCTTTACTAATGATGCTGGCACTGGCATCATGCTTTCCTTTAATGTAGGTAGGCAGGTAGGAGTCAAAGGAACCTATGCAGCTGGAGTGATGGATGCTGAAGCAGGTGAATGTATGGCAATGCTGGAAGCTTTGAAATGTATGAAGATTTTACAGATTGACAAGTTTCACCTAAAAGCTGATGCTGAAGTGGTAGTGAATTCAATAAACACTGACAATGTTCAAATCAGATGGGAGAATTACAAACTCATTAGGGAGATTAAGTTACTGCTTTCTTGTTTTAGTTTTAGCAAAAATTCTTATTTTAATAGGAATCGCAATCACATAGCTGATGCCATTTCAAAGAAAGTTAGAACCGATAAGTTATTGGTGGAGGAAATGAATGATTACTCCCCATGGATTGATGATGTGTTTTCCAGGCTGGCTTTGCCTGAACCTGAATAGATCAATAAAATTTTACGCTATCTAAAAAAGACAAAAGATGATGTGGATTTAAGACCCAAGTTCATGAAGAAAGTCTAATCTAGACTTTCTCCATTACCCCACTTTAGTCATGTCATCTTTTTCTATGACCTTGACCTTTGTATCTGAGATGAAAAATTAGGTGGAAAATGTCTTAAATCCTATGTGTCATGCTAATTTAAGACCTTAACTCTTTGCATTGGAGATGCTCTCCATGAACTTTTCCATGATCTTAGGTCTTAATTCCACATCATCATTTGTTTCAATATTTACAAAAATACTGGAGATGCTTTCAGACGGAGGAAATAGTGGGCTATTATGCCGGTTCAAAAATGCTTGAGCTGAACACTGTGCCGAATATTTCCCTCAAAACATTGTTCAATGAAGCGAAGGATTTCAAAGGGTTCCAATTTTGTTCGTTTCTCATCACCTCGTTTCGGCATCCAAAGACAAAGAATCAAAATGCATAGATTTAGACATAGGATGGTGCGATGTGTGTATCGTGAACACAAAAAGAATCAGTAGTTAAAAAATACTACTCGGTAACTTCATTCATGGGTGTCATCTACTATTATTTCGAATTGACATTATTCTCAGTTTTTGTTCTTACCCCATTGTCATTATCTCAGGGTCTGCATCTTTTCTCTATAGTACTCCACAAAACATATCCCTAAACTACATCGGAACTTGTTTAATATGCCTTGTTCTTCTCTAACAACAGTAATACAATGGACCAACAGCTTTGTAGGGCATGAACAAATCTATACTGATTATACTCTAATTTAAGATTCGAAACACAATACTGAAAAATTACCGGTCCAAAGTGCAACAATCAGGTATTCACAGACAATCCATGACTTTGATTCCAAAAAAGTGTCTTGTGAATCTGTGATGGTGTGGTGCTCAAAGCTCAAATGTGTCTCCCCTCCTACTGTTTGGATCTTTTTTATTTTAATATTAAGTAAAAAATTTTTAGAGGTGGTGGCCTGCTGGGCTATGAATTGTTGAGCAATTGGCAAATGTGAAGAAGGAAAGAGCACAGAAATAACCAGGTTTCCAGGCAAGCAAATATTACAAAAAGATGATGAAAGAAAAAAACAAGCATTAAATTCTCTCATTTACAGTGTTCACCTACACACTTGCCCATTCTCTGAAACTTGCAATTTAATGCCATTCATTTAATACTCTCTCTCACTCCCATTGCCATTCACTACCAATCTCATCTTCCCCTCCCTCACTGTAAATCCAATCTACTTCACCCAACAGTCCAACACCAATCCTTTCCTTTTCTTTCACTTCTTACTCCTCAGACAAATATCCAACAACCCAGAAGAGAAGAATTTTTACTAGTTTTAATTAGAGTAGTAAAAAAAAAAAAAACAGCTCAGAAAAATGTAATCTTGGTTCTTAATCATTAATGGTTTTTGTACTACTTCTCAAGTTAAAACACTTAGCAACTACTCAGTTTTGAGTAAAAACTGGAGGAGGGTCTCTCTCTTCAAAGATGTTCGTAAGTTCTGGTTCAGAAATGGTGGTTGAAGATGATAAATGCAAAAACATGGGTTTGATCTTAAAATGAGAAATTTTCTCATTAGTACCAGAGAATTCACAGTGTTTTCAGGTTTGGATCTCATACTGTACTAGTACTGATTGAACTAAGAGAGAATTTGTGATCTGGGTTTTGTAAAATAATGGAGAAATATAGAGTGCAATTTCTTATAAAAGTGTTGATTTTTATGGGTTTTCAATTGGATTTGTTATGGTGGAAAGTTTGTAGCTTAGGTTCAATGTCATCCATTGCTGTATCATATGGTGAGAATGGACCTGTATTTTGTGGTTTGAAATCAGATGAATCTCATATTGTAACTTGTTATGGTTCAGATTCAGCTGTAATTTATGGAACTCCTGCTAGATTTCCTTTTCTTGGTTTAACAGCTGGGGATGGTTTTGTTTGTGGTCTTTTGATGGATTCAAACCAACCTTATTGTTGGGGTAATAGTATTTATATCCAAATGGGCGTTCCCCAACCTATGATGGAAAGAGCTGCTTATTCGGAAATCAGTGCTGGGGATCACCATTTATGTGCTTTGAGGAAGCCTGATAACCGGAGGAACCGAAGGAACACTGCGTATGTTGATTGTTGGGGTTATAATATGACTGCTAATTATGAATTTGATGGTCAGCTTAACTCAATCTCAGCTGGTTCTGTGTTTAATTGTGGGTTGTTTGCCGAGAATGGGACTGTGCATTGTTGGGGAGATGAGACTGGGAGTGATGTCATTGGTTTAATACCTCAAGCAAAGTTTGAAATGATCTCGGCGGGTGGTTATCATGTTTGTGGAATTTTACAAGGGGATTCTAAGGTTTTGTGTTGGGGTAAGAGTTTGAATTTGGAGGTGGAAACTTCTGTTGCTGTTTCTTCAGGTGGAGGAAATGTGGACTTAGCTCCGAAAGATCCAATGTCTTCGGTTGTTGGAGGTAGATTCCATGCTTGTGGGATCAGATTATCTGACCGTACTGTGATTTGTTGGGGTTTCCATCTTGAGAAAAGTACGCCGACTCCGGATGGGGTCAAGGTATTCCAAATTGCTGCTGGTGATTACTTCACATGTGGTGTTCTTGCGGAGCGATCCGGTCGACCCATCTGTTGGGGCACTGGTTTCCCTTCTTCTCTACCATTGGCTGTCTCACCCGGGCTATGTGTATCTACTCCTTGCAGCAAAGGTTTTTACGAGTTCAACCATGGAAGTCAAACTTGCAAATCTCCTAATACTAGAGTTTGCTTGCCCTGCAGTAATGGGTGTCCTACTTCTGAAATGCATCAGACCAGTCCGTGCACTCTGCAGTCTGACCGACAGTGTGAATTCAACTGTTCGGGATGTGTTTCACGCGAGTGCTTATCAAGTTGTGGTTCTTCCGATCCTTTGGGTGGAAAGGAAGTGAAGAAGAAGGGGAAATTCACGTCTCTACAGATGCCAATCTTTGTTGCAGAACTAGTTTTCGCTGTGTTCTTGGTAAGTTCGGTATCTTTAACTGCGTGCCTCTATGTACGTTACAAATTGCAGAAGTGTCAGTGTTCGGAAATGGACTCAACAGGGACGAAGAACATTGGGAGCTCTTCAGCTGTAAGCAAAGAGACTAATAAAATCCGGCCTGACATGGAAGAGCGTAAAATTAGGAGAGCTCACGTTTTCAGCTATGAGGAGCTTGAAAAGGCCACTGGTGGGTTCAAAGAAGAATCTCAAGTGGGGAGAGGAAGCTTTTCTATTGTGTTCAGAGGGGTTTTAAAGGACGGGACGCTTGTTGCTGTGAAAAGAGCAATAATGTCAGCTGATGTTCAGAAGAATTCGAAGGAATTTCATAATGAACTTGATTTATTATCGAGGTTAAACCATGCACACTTGTTAAATCTGTTGGGTTATTGTGAAGAAGGTAGAGAGAGGCTTCTGGTTTATGAGTTCATGGCTCATGGATCTCTGCATCAACATCTACATGGCAAGAATCCTAAACTCAGGGAGCAATTGGACTGGGTCAGGAGAGTCACCATTGCTGTTCAAGCAGCTCGGGGAATTGAATACTTGCATGGGTATGCTTGCCCGCCAGTTATTCACCGAGACATCAAGTCGTCAAACATACTCATTGACGAAGAACACAATGCTCGTGTTGCTGATTTTGGTCTCTCTTTATTGGGTCCTTCCGATAGTAGCTCACCGTTAGCTGAGCCACCAGCTGGAACTCTAGGATATCTTGATCCTGAGTACTACAGACTTCATTATCTCACTACGAAATCCGATGTCTACAGCTTTGGCGTCTTGCTCTTGGAAATTCTAAGTGGTAGAAAAGCCATAGATATGCAATTTGAGGATGGAAATATAGTTGAATGGGCAGCTCCGCTGATAAAAAATGGCGAGATATCTACAATATTGGATCCACTGCTAAAGCCTCCAGAAGATCTCGACGCCTTAACAAGAATCGCAATTGTGGCCAGTAAATGTGTTCGAATGAGGGGGAAAGAGAGACCCTCAATGGATAAAGTGACGACAGCTTTAGAACAGGCTCTTGCACTTTTAATGGGCAGCCCCAGTATCGATCAACCAATATTACCAACCGAGGTGATTCTGGGAAGTAGTAGAATGAACAAAAAATCTTCCCAAAGGTCTTCGAGTAGGTCAGCACTGGAGATGGACATTGTGGAAGGCGAAGATCATAGAATAGAGTTTCGAGCTCCTTCATGGATCACATTCCCAAGTGTTGCTTCCTCGCAGAGGAGGAAATCTTCCGTTTCAGAAGCCGACGTAGTGGATGCAAAGAACTTGGACGTGAAAAACCCGGGAAATGCAGTTGTCGGAGGGGATGGTTTGAAAAGTTTAGAGGAAGAGATTAAACCTGCGTCGCCTCGACAGAATTTGTTTTTGCAGCATAATTTCTGAAAGGTCAGTGTCTTCTACATGAGCTCTATGATGAAATCTTGATGGGTTCAGTCTTATTTTGAGGTTAGGTAAGAAAAAATGTAAAAAATGAAAAGGACAGATGGTAATTTTCTTGTGAATGAATTACTATTACTGATCCTTTTAATGATTAGTGTAACTTTTCTAGGTAAATTTTTAGCTTCTTGTTGTAATTGTTTGTATTCTTCTGACACAATTCTTCTGTGTAATTTTTTTGTTCCTTGTTCCAATTTTCTGAATCAAGAAGCAGTGCATTGCAATTACAACATGTAGTCATGTATCCTTTATGAATATTTTTTGTTTACAGAGAAGGTTGCAGTTCTTGCAGGAGGGCCAGAGGCATCTACCGCCAATGCTTCCAGTGATCATGTCGCGTTTCAAGAAAAGTGATACTTTCATTTTTTTTCTTCAATTTGGACTACTTTTGTGCAAAAATGAAAATGTGAAAGTACCGTTTTTCCTGAAACGGAGGTAGGTATTAGTTTATAAACTGTAGTCCTGCTTTTAACAGTTGAAAGAATAACAATGAATTCTTAATCATTTCTCAACTGCTCCAACACTAAAATCTTAAAAAGTCAGTTAAACTGCTTCAATAGCAATAACAATTCCACTAATTTCTAGCGGGAAACTCTCCGCTATATAAATCGCCGGAACCGATCACTTCCTCAACCATCTCATACTCTCATCTAAGAATTCATTTGAAGTTCATTTTCGATACGGAATATAATTCAGAAATGGAAGGCTTCAACAACCATAATCTCGTCCTCTCTTTACTACTAATCTTGTTCTTTTCTTACTCTGCCCTGCTTTCGCATTCTCTAGCACCGGCCGGTACAATTGAAAGGGTTGTGAAACAACAAGTTCTTGCAAGTCTCCCACCACTAAGTCATCAAACATCAGAGCTTGGCACATCTCAAATGTTCCTCGCTTCCCCTTCAGGAAAATATTCTGCATATCTCCTTCGCCGCCAGACTTCATTTGGAGCTGGTGGGTTTGGGAATGATTTCTGTTACATCCAAGTCCAAGAAGAACATGGTGCAAGTGTGTGGGAATCAGAATGCACTTCAGTTAGCAATATCAACACATGTACTTTAGTGTTTTCTGAAGGTGGACTCGAGATTTTCGACGGAAGCAACTCTGCGTGGGACAACGACGTGGAAGGAGACAACTACTTGAGGGAGCTGGTGTTGATTGACAGAGGTGACATGCAAATCAGAGATAAAGAAGGTGAATTGGCTTGGAGAGCAAGTGATAACCCCATTGTCAACCAAAATTGTGGTTCTATCGGAGCACCTGGATTAGCTCCTGCACTTCCACCTTTTGCTTCTCCAGTTCACGGTGAAGATGATAGAGGTCCCTTTGGACAGCCATTGGTTAACAATGTTCAGCAAGGAGGTGCAGGAATGCAGCAGACAGCTCAATTGACTGTTCCACAGGTAGAATCACAACAAGCCGTGGCGGATATTCCTCAACAAAGTGGTCTAAACCAACCAGATGAACTACAAGCACCTGCGCAACAACCCGAGGAATCACAAGCGCCTGTACAACAGCCAGAGGAGAATCTAAGCCAACCAGATGAATTACAAGCACCTGTCCAACAACCCCAGGAAAGTCAAGCTCACCAGCAGGGTACTCCACTTAACACACCAGATGAATTTCCACAGCCCGGGGAGGATCTAAGCCAACCAGGAGAAGACTTGCAGCAACCTGATTCAAGTAATGCTCAACCAGCAACAGGTGGTTTAACTGCACAACAACCTCTCTCTCCATCTGTGCATCATTATCAGCCTGCTGCTGCTTTTGGAGGAGGAGCCGCCAGCACTGCTACTCATGGAATGCAACAACCTCTTATTGACAACACTCCTTTTGATAGCGGGTCTATTTCTTCCATGGTTATCAACCAATCCATACTTGGGATGACTTTGTTTACCCTAGTCACTTTGTGTTTCTCTGGTTTTCTCCTTTGATTAGAGAGTACTGGTACAACTTTGTGGGAGGAATGGTAAAGTACCACATCCTGTGTGTAAGTTTGCTTTTGTAATAGTTGCTTTAGCAGCATTTGTTGTAATTCAGAAGAATTTTAAATTTAAACTTTCTCAGATTCTAAAGACCCACAGATACATTCTTTCCAACTTCAAATACTTTCACTATCCGGCTTAACTTGAGGATGTCCTGAGACTCTGCACGTCTCGATTGCATATTACCCACAGAACCCAGCTTCAAGTCTACCCAATATCGCAAAACAAAAACTAGCTCCTGCATCTGCAAATGTTTCCACATGATGAACTTTCCATGGGTTTATAAGGTGTAAAAGATAACTCATTTGAGGCTATTACCATTTCCAAATTGGCCAAAAACAACAAAATAAAAGAAACAATAACAAGGATTGTCACATTTAACTTTGCTTAACTACAATCTCAAAAGTAAATCAGAAACACTATTCTAAAATTTCTATTAGACTAGTTCTTCCTTCATCTATACTTGTCTTTCTTCCTTTTGTTTGTGTTGTATGCTACTCAAATCCAAGGTGCTATTGCAACTGACATGAAAGCATTCAACTTGTTAGCTTTTTCTTCAGCTAATTCCCTCTCCAGCAACTTTATAGCTTCAATTTCCTCATCTTGACTTCTCAAATCATCCTTCAATTGTTGGACTTCCATTTCTAAATCCTGAATCCTTTTCTGACCAGCACTTACTTCAGCTTCTAAAACTCTAATCTTCTCTTTAATTACCTCAATGTCATCTCTATTTGCTTTTCCAATCACTGAAATCTTACCAAGTATATCAAACTTCTGTTTCAGTTTGACAACATTATACCCCATTTCTTCCAAGGTTGATGTATTCCCCTGCTTTAGCATAGAACTCAACAGGGTCAACAGATTCCTGCAACTTCTCAGCAAGATTTGTGAAGTCTAAATCAAACATCAACTTCATACCCTTTCTAGCACTAGGTGGGTATTTTTCCAAGGGTTTCAGATGAGGGATTTGAGGCATTATTTGAAACAACTTCTCTTGAGATGTAATAAAATCATTTGGAACCTGAAGACAGTGGTTATCCCCTGGTGACAATCTAACTGATGCTGTGGAAGGTGAAGGTGTTTGTTGATGGTGATGATCAAAGGAGGGTGAAGAAGCAAAAAGTAGTGGTGTAGAGGTCTTCCTTCTGTGTAGTGGTGTAGAGGCTGTGCTATTATCAGTACTAGTCTTGGTTATGAGTGGTGCAGAAGAGTTTCCACCATTGTTGTTTTTGTCTCTAAAATAGCAAGCAATACACTTTGACTGCAAATAACAACAACAACACTTTAATCAAAAGCAGAAGCAAGAATTCAAGATTGAATGGAAGTTTTTGTTAATTTCTTACTTGGGTTCTTCCACAGATGTGAGTTACTAAAGTGTTACACTCACTGCATTTGATTTCAGATTCAGGTCTTCTCTTCCTAGTTTGTGAAGTACTGTTTATACTTTCACAACCGCTACTAGATCTATCTTCTTTTTCCATGAATGAATCCTTTCAAAGGTTTTTTTTTTTGAAGGTAAAATAGCTTAGAGAAAGAGATGAGGAGCAGCAGAGAAGTAGTAGTAGTAGTCAAAGTTGTGATTGTGAGTCTTCTAATGCAACAAATGGAAATTTTGTTTGGTGAGACAAATGAAAAATTTCTGACTTTTTTTTTTTTTTTTTTTTTTTTTTAATTACTTTACATGAGTAGGTACTGGGGGTGCAGTGATTCAAATTTCAAACTAAAGTGGACTTCAATTGAATGGATGTGATGGGCAAAGGGGTCAAACCTTTAAACACAAAAACTGAAATGACACAATGTACAATGGAAACAAAGGAATGTTGTTTTAGGGCATACGTAAAACTTTCATGGCATAAAATCAATAATACCATCTAGGGTGCCCTTATAAGGAATAACTCTTGGGTAGTTCAATTACCTATATACCCTCTAAACGTTTTAATTACTAATCTGCCCTTACCCATAATATAAAAACCTAAAATCAGTTTTAAGAAAATCAAAATATCAGTTTCTATATCTTCTCTTCATCTTCTCCTCTAGCCGAACCTTCATCACCCTCACGAGAATATTTTTTTCATCGCCGTGATTAATCGTCGATTCGCCAAAATTTGATCGACAATTAAACTATACTATATAATGGTTCAAACAAAGGAAAAGGCAACTGGGAGGCGTTCAAAATCGTCTTCAAATCCCTCAATTGAACAAGAAGAACCCATTGAAGAAGAAGAACCAACTGATTCTGAAATTGAACCACCAAATCAACCAATCGAAGCACCAACTCCTCAAATGAGGATAAGAAAGTAAGTTCTAACAACCCAATCTCTTATTTGTGATTTTTAAACAATTCAATAGAGTAAATTCCAAATTTCTTAGGGTTTTAGACGGTTACAGAACAGGGTTCGGCGCATAATTTTTGTTATTTTTCGTGCCGAACTGTTCTTCAAAATTGTAGCCTGAAAGCGTATAAGAATAGTTCGGCGTGAAATAGTTTACTTATTATACGCCGAACCTAAACCCACTTAGGAGTAATATTGTGGGTTCGGCTAGTTCGATAGTATTGCACATGTGCCGAACCCTGTCTGGTAGTTTGCAGCGTACATAGACTAGGTGTAGGTTCGGCTTGTATTCTACTAAGTTAAAAAGCCGAACCATGTATTGCCAAAAGGTTCGGCTCTTACGAATTTCACAATATGAGCCGAACCTTTAAAAAAAATTCTTCCAGAAGTTCCAGTGTATGGTTCGGCTACTTATAACAATTTTAAACTAGCCGAACTATGGTCTTCAAAGTAGGTTCGGCTCCTAATCATAACACTTTCAGCTAGCGAACTGTTCATCCAGACTCGCCGAACCTTAGTGAAAAAACACAAACTTTTGATGATTTTAAGCTACAAAAGCGAGATTGTTTAAGATAGAAGTGCATCTGTGTATTAGAAGCATTGGGTTCCTCATATATGTATTCATCATCTGGATTTGGCTCATAGAAATCATCACCTTGAGTTTGTGCTTGAGTTTGAGTTTGTGTAAAATCATTCTCATAATCTAAGAAATATGCCAATTCCGGATCAATGTTGTAATTGATGTGTATTTTCCTAGGTTTTTTTGGTGAAGATTGACCCTCCTCATCCATTGAATCAAAATACAAGCTTTTTTTCTCACTTTCCCCTTCTCCCTCAAAAAAAAAAACCTACCTTTTTTTTTTCCTCAAATTTTTTCATCTACTCAAACATATATAACTAAATTATCTTAATCACTAATCACTAATCAGGATTATTATAACTAATCATTAGTTAACACTAATCCTAAAAGGGCAGATTTGCCATTACTAAAATTATTTGGTTAAGGAGTTATTGATTTTGATATTTACATCCCTATTTTGTCTTTATTTAGTATGCCTTGAAAGTTTTACGTATGCCCTAAAACAGGGTTCAAACAAAGGTGTAGTAGCCATTTTTCTAGCTACACAATATCAAGATCTAGATCACACGTTTACAACACAAAGAACCAGATTGTATTAAAAGTAAAGAACATGAAGAATAAACTCGAAGTAAATACAAACATAAAGAACTTGAAGTCGAAAAGTTTATGGCAATTGGCAGGAGATTTGAGATAAATATTTATGCAATGCAAACATCTCCGACTCCGACTGCGCAGGCCCGATTTGAATCAAATTTGTGCATAATCATAATGGGCTGCCCATTACAACCACGACAGTAAGAATGTTGGTCACTTTGCAATATTAGTTTCATTGGTCAATTTTCGGTCTCAAAGTTGAGTTTATATTTTTCTAGATACATTTTTGTGTTTCCAATGCATATATGTGTATTTTCTCAAGTGCATGTATGAAAGTTTTTCTTTCGGTCTATTCAAGGTAGACCTCCATATAAGAATAACCTCCATTTAAGAATATTTTTTTGTGGTCCCTAGGATATTCTTATACAGAGGTTTTACTGTAGTCTAAAGAATTGCAACATATCAAGCTAGATTTTGATCCCTTTAATTACTTTTACAAAGAAGAAGAATGAAACTTACTCAGCCCTAATATAGCAGTATACATCAACTCTTGTACACTTTTTACATGAGTTCGATTGATGATATACACTCTTCCCGAAAATGCTATATGACCAGCTAAATAACAGGTGAGTAACAACAAAAACTGACTTGGAATCTGACGTGGGGGAGAGAAGCATTTTTCTTTGTCCAGTCATCGTTGATCGTCATCGTTAGAGAGAAAAGGAAAACTAAATTGTGTGAATAAGTAATCAGTTCAGATGTCTAATTAACTTAGAGGAACTTCAGACCCAGAAGAAAAAAAATGATGACTTTATTTTGATAAAGATGAATACTAGTAAGATTATAGTGATGAAGATGCAGTTTTTGATGGGTTTCAAAATCTTTCTGTACTGTTGCCTTGGTTAACAAAAATCAATAATTGTTTGTCCAAAATATTAGCGAAATTGAAGACTACGTCTAACAAGCCTTAGATCGTGTTCTACTCTCAATGAACAAACCCAACTCTCTCAAAGTGAAGAAAACTCTTTTAATCAGCCCAATTAATTAAAAATATTATAATTCTCAAAAAATAACAGGAATTTAAAAAGAAATAGCGGGTGAAATTGAATAGAGTATCACCAACATTTACAAACATAGAATGAAAACCAATTGAAGATGTAAATTTAGGATTCCATGATTATCACAATATGAATAATAAAACCAATTGGAGATCCAATTAGGTTATATCGGAGAATGAAAAAGAGGTGTATAGTAGCAATTTAATAGGGATCATCATCTTCATAGTTGAGCCAGTACAAACAGAAAAAGAAAAAGAAAGAAAAAAAAAAACAGTCGTCTTCTCAATCAGTTTCACCGTTTCCGCTGCAATAGGGATAAAAGACATGGATTTTCCAGTTTAGTTTAGTTTTTCAACTTATTAATGATGACTTGACAAAACAGGAAATATTCACTCCAGCGTGTCAAATTCCACATCAGCTTTGCTGTTACTAAGCTGTCAAGCAGCTGTTCATGTAGCACGGTTCCTTACACAATTCGATTTAAAATTAACCGCCACGAAATGTAGGGGGTATAACTTTTTTTTAGCCAATCAGGAGCGAGGGTTTCGTTGACCGACCAATGGGAGTGGAGGTTAGCGCAACTCTGAATGTGGAGTGAGAGATGAAATGGGGTGTTTAGGTTGTTGATACCAATTAGATTCATTGAGGAGTGATGTTTCATCTTAAGTCATAACTTACACTATGTTTGTTTGCATCTGACTCGGGATCTGGATCTGATTCAACCCCTAACTCGCCATGAGTCAAATGTCAGACCCTTTGTTTTCTAGTTTGATTTAGATTTGACTCGACCTATCACTCAGACCTAACCCCTAACTCAAACTCATTTGAATCAGGTATGGAAGTACCCCTGACTCATGATCCAAACCTTTAGATCAGTTGAGTCAAATCTGATTTAAAAAACAAATGTATTAAATCAAATAATTTTAATAGATCCAAACGACTCACATGAGTCGGGAATAAACAAACAAAGTGTTAGTGACCTTTGAAATAAAACAAACAAGTTCAGTGGCCTATGTACGATTGACTTCTATTTTTGGTACCTAGGCACCTTTTTTTAGTTTTTTCCGCTCACCCCGCATAGTTTTTCCGGTCGTGCCTCCAGTCACTATTCCAAAAGCCTCCGGTCCTACCCGGGTTTCTCAAGTTCTATTCTGAGTGTCCCCCAAAGATTCTTCAGAAATTGCCCTTCTAAAAAAGACTACTCCTAGAATCCTAGTCCTAAGATTAGGAACCCCAACTTTTTGCTCTCGAAAATAAAAACCCCAAATTCCATACAGTGAAAGAGAAGAATGGGCAGATGTAAAACCAGTCCCTCAAGATGATGGTCCAAATCCAGTTGTTCCAATTGCTTACAAAGATGATTTCAGAGAAGCCATGGATTATTTTCGAGCTGTTTATCTTTCTGATGAAAGAACTCCTCGTTCCTTACAGCTTACTGCTGAAGTCATTGAACTCAATGCTGGAAATTATACGGTAATTCTCTATTATTTTCGGGTTTTATTTTTGAATTTCTCCTTAATTTGGGGCTTAAATTAGGTTTTAGTTCAGGAACAAAATTAGGGTTCAGTGGATATGGGCAACTTATATTAGATCAATAAACTTGTGCTTGAGGAAGTCAATCCGTGAACTTGGCTTTTGTGGAAGCCGAGGATTCTGATAAGGAGCTCGTTGGTCCGTTTGTTGCTGAGCTGAGTAACTAACGATTGGTTTTAATATGCATTCATAGTGTTTGATCTAGTGCTTGGACCGAATAAGATTTTATGAGTCTTGCAACTGCGTAATTTAGTTTGATATGTAGCGTTCTTTTAATGGAACTGGTTGTTTTCCTGCTGTGATGTGAAATTGTATATATATGTATATGAGTCTATATGGAATGGTGCACTGAAGAAGTACCATTACATGATGCTCTGTAGACAACCTGGTTATATTTGATTCTTAAAAAAGATTTGCCTCTACGCATTTAAATTTTGTATGAGAAACTTCGAATGTTCTGAAAGGATGAGTAAATTCAAGAGATTTTACTGTGCGTCTTAACTCTAAAGCTAATGTCATAACGTGTCTTTCATTTGTGGTATAGGTGTGGCATTTCGTAGGTCTATCCATTTGGTTCTCTAAGTTAACACCTCCAATCCAGAAATCTGAGGATAACAAATCAATTCCTGAATCCAATGACAACAACCACACTATTTGTATTTAGAGCGCAATGCATATAGGTCTTTTAGATTTCAGTGTGCTTGATTCTAAACTCAAAACCTTTCTGAACTTTCTAAATTGTGAACACTTGAGTCGCCCTGTTTTCCCCTTTTCATTCATATCTGTAAGCATGTGTGTATCAGCTGAATCTTATCTTTACTGTGAACAACTGAATTTAAATTATGACTTCTGAGTGACATTAACAAAAACTGAATTTGGGTATGAGCAACGTTTGTCTATTGATTTACCATACCAATAGGAACCAGCCTTAAGATTGTTTTAAACCATAGTTCATTTACTCTCCAAATTCCAAAATAAAATTAAATCAGTTAAGTATTACATAACTTTATAGGTAGAAAAAATCTGTAACCTGTTTGGCCTGGTTGATAGAATAGGCTTTTGGTAGGTATTGAGCCTCAAAATAAGTGTTTTCACCTAGAGCGGGCTCTCTGGGTAGCTGAATATGAGGCCCGTTTGGCCTGGCCTGCCCTGGATTAGGAAACGGATCAGGCTGCCTGGCTTGGCCCAATTTACACCCTGTACTAGGAGCTTTGTGCGGAAATGTCCCATATTCACAAAAGGGCAAAGTCTTCAATTCAGTTCAGTTCAGAACTTCAGATTAGATCATCATCCTTTACCACCAGTTGAGATATAAACTCATAACCATAGAGAGAACTGAACTTCTGAGACTTGAAGAGAGAGATATTCAAGGAACAACAACAAAGGTGGGAAATCTTCAACCTTGTCAATTTAATTTTTCTTCAGTTGAAGATTCACTATAGGGTTCCTCAGTATATCGGTGGGTTTTTTGTTTCTGTAATTTCTGCATGATACAAATCAATAGCATTATCTAGTCGTAATCATATACAAAAGAAACCCATTTTCTTAAAATGAAGAAAGATTAGCTGAATTAGGTGTGGTTGGGTAATCCTTGAATAAAAGTCTCAACTTTATTTATTTGCCCCCTTGACCATCTCATCTCCAATTTGATTCATGTCTATTATGCACCCTTTACTAACGGTGATCAATTTGTAAAGATTAAAATTTATCACTAGATTTACTTGTGGTTTTTCGTTTTGTATACCCATCACGTTGGGGTTCAAATTGTTGAGTCATGTCCATCTTGGTTACTAGTTTGAATAGCGACCTAAGACTCTACTCTACTGCTTGCAAATGTAGAACTATACTGTTGTGTTCGATGAACACCGTCATTTTATTGTCCTTGTAGGCTTTGCTTGTTTGTGAATTGAACTAAACTTTGTCTAGTTACTTAAAATATACAGAATCAGATGGAAATTGAATAGAAGATGAGGAACTGAACATATTTGAAAGGATCAGCCGGGTGCAGATCACTGCCTGTGGGCCTATTATGAAAACCAAGAGTAGATGCCCATCACGTTGTTTATCTTCCTCACAGTCATGTATCTCTCGGAATAATTCTGTTCAACTTCTTGGAACCCGTTCAGACGAGTTCCTTGTGCATCTAGATACCAGAGAGACGCACTGCTGTTAACTTGTTCGGACACAAAGGGAATTGATGTAAGTAACTTATCTCCAATTTTCTGTTTTATTTGTTGGTAGTAATCAGGGAAACTGAACATGGAAGAGAGCAGTATATTATTTATTTGCTGAGAAACTCACGAGGCACAAGTAACTGCAGAGTAACTCGTACATAACATTCATTTTTTTTAGTATTGCTTAACTTGGTAACATAACATTCATTTTTTTTATAGTTAGGGTCACATGTTCATGCCACACCCATTGATGATGTCAGGAGACACAATTGGCTGCTTAGTAATTTGTACCCCTGTCTTTTAATTTTGCCTCAACTTCCTTGCATAACATTCTGTTTAGACAGTTAGGATCTTCTCACTTGTTCCACATGTTCATGTTCCGGGAGTATCTTACTTTGATGGGTATGTAAAGCATGTAAATGTTCCTGTGACTGTGAGAGTCGTGGCGTCAAATGTTGAGGCATAGGACAGGCACTTAGGCTTGAGATGTAGGTCTTGAACAAAACATCCCAAAGGGACGAGTCTAGGAAAGTTAATATATAACATCAATACTAAGAAAGAGGGAACTTCTACGAAGGTAGTAGCACTTAGTTTTGATCTTATTATCATTTGATTTGATTTTGAAATGACTTTTAGGGATCATCTCCATGGAAATCACTTGAGAATGCTATGGGAGAATGAGGAAATGAGACATCGATACAAGATATCTCATAGTGAGGGTGGTGGATTTGGAAGTCGCCCACCACCAAATGGTGGAGGTGTGGGTGCGGATGGTATATGTTGGACGAATTCCTACAAGTAACCTTAGCAACTGCTCTATTCCTCTTTCTGGTACGAAACCTCCTATTATATCACTTTCCATTTTCGGGAATCATCAACAAAATTATCAGAAACATTTATTTCCTCACATTTCTCTGTTTCTAACAAGGATTTTTCTATAATGCACCTTACATATCCTTAGTTTTTCTTTTTCTTGGTCATATCGTTTTCTTCAGTTTATTTTTGGTTGTCGAAACTTGTTTTACTGGCCAAAAAGTAATTTTGGATTCCCTACATGATTTCAATTGGGATGATAGTGTCCTGAGCAGTTGGACACGGTTCCTGTTCTAACACAATTGTTTTTTTGCAGTATGCGTGCATAATCCGTGGTGACGGGATAGCTCGGCTAGGAAAGGACATTTTAAAGTTTATCGTTCGACAAAGAAAATGTCTCCGGTTAGAACGAATTGGTGACGGATGGAGAAGGTTCTACGGCAGACTGGCAAAGAAGAATGAGGTACAGAGATCTTAAATGCAATTGATGAACACCTACTTGAAAGAAAGACCCGAGAGATGTCATTCGAGCTGTCTAATGGTTTCACAGAGAACGCAAGAAATCTGGGATTCTTCAGATCTCGGATCCATTGTTGCAAGACAGAGACATCGCTGGTTTCGACCATTCTTCCACCGCCATCGTTAGCCCCAGAAAGCAAATGAGATCTTGTATTATTGTTGTCATGCGAAATTGGTTCTGAATCTAGTAATGTAACTGCTTCCTTGACCTTCCACATGTTTATCCTTTTCTACTTTTTTTTTCTTATTTACTTATCGAGTAGATCGGAGAAATTTTTCTCATCTGAGTTTTTCCACCTACCACATCTAAACAACACAATTACTTCCAAGACACTACTTGCTCCTTTTTTTTTCATCAACCAGCACCACCTCTCTGCAACACTTTCTCTACCACCACCTTTTCTTTATCTTAATAACCACGAGGCAGTAGATATAGTCCAAAAAACTCGTGATCAAATTTGATTGTAATCGAGGTGTTTTGAAGCTTTATAAGGTATTTGTTTACAGTTTATAATCTTCTTTAATTTTCGATTATTTTGGTTTGAAATTGAAGAAATTGAAAGTTAGGTTTCAAAATGGTTTTATTTTGGCTAATTGTTACGGGGTTTGTGAAGTTAAAGCATCCATGGTTTCAAATTTTCAGGTTGGGATTCACTTTATTTGTTTTTTTAATTTGATTATGAATTTTCGAGTTCATTCATTCATTCCTTTTTTTTTTTTTTTTTTTTTTTTGAATGATTTGGTATTTATGTAGAGTTGAATCTTTAGCCATTTCCACCATCTGAAACTCAAGGAAAAATATCTAGTGGTTATCGTCCTCCTTGTGATGCTCATGGTCTCCTTATTTGGTATTCCTATGAATTTGAATTTTGAACTTTTGAGCAACTAGCTAATATTATGAATATAACACTAGTTATCAAAACAATTGTGATCCTTCGAATGTCTGAATGCTAGTAGTGGTGTAATTTAGTCAAGTGTGTATATTGTATTAATGGTAGAGTATTTGATCACTCTTCCTTAATAGATTAATGAGTTGATCACAAGCACATGCTTACATAGTTGGTATTGTATGCAGTTGATTAGCAGACCATGCTATTGTATGTTACTTAGTAGCAACTCATCTAACCTACGATTTGGTAATAGGAAAAAGATATAAAACACCCTAAACTATTTGTCTAACTTTCATTTGTCATATGCAACTTGAAAGGTGGACCGTAAAGGAAGAGTATCTATATGATGGTTGGTGGTGTACTTAAATTATGGTTTAGAACCATTCATCAGGATTATGCTTAAGGTAATCATTTAATGGTATTTCTTTATTTATTTGCTTTAAAAGTTATATAATACGAGTTTTAAAAGGTAATCATGAGATTCTCGTTTATGAATTTATAACGCTTCGCTCCCGCTCTTTTATTCTCGTTTAATACCCAAGTTCTTTTTCTTAAATATTAGGGTGTGAGCCTAATCCATTTGGATTGGAAGATTAGAAATAGTGCAATATGGAGCGTGAAATCTAGTTGTCGTTGTGTTTAGGTTACGAAACACTTGAATTTTGCGTGAGAAAACTATATTTCTCTTCGAATGATCATGTCTGTAGAATGTGTGAATGTTAATAAAGCTATTTTTTCTCAAATTTCCGCAAAACGACACATGCATGGGGTATGTGTCGAGTGTAACTTGAAGAAAGGGTATTTCGAACTTTTTACTTGCTTTAATATAAATTTTATCTTCTGAATTTCATTACCAGAACCAATTTATTATTCCTCTTTAATTTTTCTTCTTCTTCCATCGGAAATCTTTTCATTTTAACTTAAGATTTGAAGATTAATTTATATTGTTTGATCGGTTGTTTTATGTCGGTTTCTTTGGAAGATTCAATTGCACAAGAGGTAAGGGAAATTTTTCTTTGGACCGGTTTTTGAATTATTTTTTATGATTTCAATTTTATGATTTCATGTTCAATGTATTCAAACTCCTTCATCTTTACATGTATTTTTTTAGATTGAAATGACCTAGTAAGTAGCATATACATGGCATAATATAAAAGCTTAGTGGCTCACAGAAGATTAAACAAGGTTAGGAAAAGATTAGGCCGTGTTTGGCACCTTTGACAGCATAAAACTTAACTAGGTTAGAGTTTTCTCTTACTTAATTAGAATTATCATAAAATAGTTTAGCAAAGATATTATGAAAGATATTGTTTGGTTTTCCATCAAATCTCATATGGGTGTATACTATATTTTTTGGCTTCTCTTAAATATAGCCCACACTTTGATTAACCATAGCCCATTTTAACCATAACCCACAATATTTTTCAATTTATTAACCATAGCCCATACCGAGTTACCATAAATCGGTAGTTAGTTAGAGGCGAGTTGAGTTGAGTTGTTATATAACCGATCCAACTGAGTTGATTCAGTTATTAAAACTAAATTCCAAACCAGCCATATTCACATTTTTCTAAACCGGCCAACGACAACCTCTAACTATGAACCCTAAAAATTTATCTTCTAAATTTGTTGAAAAATCTACCCAATCATCATGGGACGAACTAAAGGAGAAAGAATCAAATCAACTTCACGAGATAATTTAAGGTTAGTTGTACTAAATTTTTAAGAATCTAAATTGAAACCCAAATGAGAAGAATTCATGTTAATGGGATTTTGATGTTTAGGTTAAAAAATTGTTGTTGAGATTATGTTCATTAGTTGTAGACCAATTGCTATACAACGAATTTATAATTTACAGGTTTTATCAAAGTGTTTTTAGTTTTGGGGTGTTAATATTAGGATTCTGCATTCCAGGTGTTTGATAAATTGTCTAAATCATATACATATATGTAAGGGAGCATATATATATATATATATATATATTTGATTTTGTTTGTGATGTTGAGTTAGAATGTTCTTTAGCAATGTAGCATTAGTTACACATTTTGAATCACGTACTCTAGTAAAGTTTCCATGGGAATATGACTCAACCTAAATAATGGATCATCTTTGCCAAAACAGATTGATATTTATTTAAAGACAGAGAAAAAACAAACCTGCAGGTGGCTTTTCACATGGTAAATGGTTAAGCCTTCACCTTTCATTAGCTTCAGCACACCCTTGGGAGTAGCTCCTGTAGGTCATATATCACTATTAAATACTAGAAAAAAGCCTGATTCCTCTAGCCAAAAAACGACCAATTAGCAAGTTAAGGCATAAAGGGCTATCCACTTTCACTGCCACCATGAGGGGCTTACTGAATATCACCTGCAATTCTACTAGATAACTAGCAATATTTACAAATTAGATGCTGCTCCTACCTTGTTCCTGCTTATATTCAGGAATAAATCATTTTTGGACACGGTACAATTCTAAAAGCTCTTGTCAAGATGTTTCAACAAGGTCAATCTAAGAAACCTTTAGTATACCGAAACTGTCTGAGCCATGCATATTGCCGGCGTACCACTACTTCTGAATCAAATTATGAAGCTGTCGTAAATATCAACAAGTGATCTTTGCAACCAATTTCCAAATGCATTACAAACTTAGAAGTGGTTTTATAGCAATGAACGCATTTTATCATTACTTTCGTCACTTACTGTTGTGCTTTTGGTTCTTCGCCATAAGGTTGTAATGCATATACAACGGAACAGGTAAAAAAATATTATTGTCCAGGGTGCAACATTCTGTCTGGCATGATCCACTTTCACTGCCACAAGTTGGTCTGCCGAATCCTGCCATTCACTTGGTTTTTTGTGGTCATATGTTCCTGTACCACCCACACTACTTCTTCCCATTTGACTGTTCTGTTTTGGGATATTCTCAGGAATTAAAATCAAGAAAACCCTCCATAGGATCTGCACACTAGGAAACATCGTTACTATCTTTTATATACTGACTGGATGTTGTGGATTCAAGTACTCCAGAAGGAAAATGTTAATTTAATGGCAAAGATGATCCATTATTTAGGTTGCTTTAATTTTGATATTAAGGAAATAGTTGGTTTAATGTTTATATTAAGTAGATATGTGACATTATATAGAATTTAATTTCCCCTCTTATTCTTTTAGGTTTACAAAAAGAACGACAAGAATGGCCTCATCTTCAGTTCGGATGGGTGATCGACCACCAAGTAAAGAAGTTGCGGATGAGATAGACGAAGATACAATGGAAGATAGTGATAGAGATGAATACAATGAGAATAAGTATAGCCGTGAAGCAAAAAGTGATGAGGTTGATGACGAGAATGGTGATAAGGATAATGAAAAGATCAATAGTTATGAGCATGACAACAAGAATGTTGATAAGGATGATGAAGAGAATACTTGCAATGATAGTCATATAGAATATAATGGAAAAATGGTGGTTGAAGCAAGTGACATCCCCGGATAACCGATTAATACACATCTTTTATGTTATGGAGTGAATTCAAACTAAAACACATTTACTTTCAGAGTACATTAAGAATCTTAAATGTTACAAACATATTTTTCACTTTTTATGTTAAGAAGATTTTTCATTTTAAGCCGTAACATATAACTTTCTATGTCTTGGATGTGTTGCTCTAGTAGTTATACAAACATTTTTCCAGTTTATGGTTTTCAGAAAAAAATTCAATGGTTATCAAAGTCAGGGGAAAAGAAAATTCACAGTGGGTTTGGTGTGCGAGAATTCAATGAATTCACGTCCACGAGAGGGTCCATGAGTTTTCAATGGTAATCAAAGTCAGGGGAATAGAAAATTCATAATGGGTCTGGTGTATGAGAATTCAATGAATTCACGGCCACCATAGCGTCCGTGAGTTTTCAATGGTAATCAAAGTCAGGGGAAAAGAAAATTCACAATGTGTCTGGTGTATGAGAGAGAATTCAATGAATTCACGGCCACCAGAGGGTCCATGAGTTTTCAATGGTAATCAAAGTCGGGGGAAAAGAAAATACACAATGGGTCTGGTATATGAGAATTCAATGAATTCACGACCACCAGAGGGTCCGTGAGTTTTCAATGGTAATCAAAGTCACATGAAAACAAAATTCACAATGGGTCTGGTGTACGAGAATTCAATGGATTCTTGACCACCAGAAGGTCCGTGAAATTCCTATGTCAGGTCAACAAACATATTAAAACGAGATTAAATGTTAAAACACGTAATACAAAAAGATCAAACTTAAATAACCTCATTATAAGAAATAAAAGTACTAGTTGATTTGCTAAGCCTAGTTTATGGGCTATGAATAATAATAAAAAAAGTCAAACTTCGAATTTTAGTAAAAATAAATTGACCAAAGTCAAATGGGCTATGGTTAATAAAAGTGTGGGCTATATTTAAGAGAAGCCTTTTTTTTTTGTCTACTAGTTGATTGATAAGAAGAATATTAGGATAATTACTTATATATTTGGGAGAACGGTGAAACCTTGCTTTTTTTAGCCTACAGAAATTAAGGAAGGTTATTTCATCACTCCTATCCAAACTTAGAATAATAAAATGACAAAAAAAATTTTGGCTGTTATTCCAATTTTGTGCACACTCCTTTAAAGAGTGTGCACAAAACAAATTCATTTTATTGGCTACCCTTAACCAAGGGTTAACTAAATAACAAAATCAGTTTTTCTTTTATTTTATGTTAATTATAATCCGAAAAAATGGAAATAAATATATATCATATCTAATCTCCTGCTTAAATATAACATCTAAAAAAATGGATCTCGTACTTTCAGTTTATAATAACAAACCAATTGCGATCATATCAAAATCGTCAACGTATAATAACAAACCGATTGTGATCATATCAAAATCTTCAACATCGCAAATTTGGATGCAACCCATTTTTCACCATCAATCTAAGACCGCTTTAGCTTTTTTTGTTTAATCTTACTTGCAGTAACATCTGATTAGATACTTCTGATCATTATTGTACAAAATATAAATTATGTTTTAGAATCAGGAACCAAATTATACCAATCTCTTTTACAACTCCATAACTAATTCTTAAAAGTTATTACACTCTATAATTAGCTTGGTATTTGATCATATGTATTTTTTTTCTCTAGCTACAAGGGAGAAGCATAGTATATAAACAGGATCAGCAATTGGAGCCACCAGATGATAAGCGTTATAAAAGACATCGCAAACAAAATGAATACACTAACAGATGATATTTATGACAATGCTTTATTAATTTTCTTATAGCAAGATGATCAACTCATCGTCACGTTTTTGGTATAATCAGAATATACATGATCAGTTGAAATAAGAAGATTGTTACAACTATTTCCTTTTTCTAAATGTATATCTTTTTTATTTTTTCCTATTTTAGAATTAAAATAAATTAAAAATTAAAAATTAATAGTACATTTTATTAAGAAGATAACGGTTATCTTGGAGCAACCTAGTGTGCAGTGGACTCGTTATTTTGATGATAACCCAATCTAGGATGGGATATCAAAGTTTCCAAATGCGACCAGGACTTTCCCTTCTTCTCTTTGCATATAAAGAATTATGAATGTAGATATCTCCCAGTATACACTCTACGAAAAACCTTTTTTCTTTGCAATTAAAACATTCAAAAGTTGTATCATGCATTGTGTTATGCGAAGTTTTGTCTTCGAATTTTAATTACTAGTTGCCACAACTTTTTTATTTGTGCGATTATCCCTCTCGAAAACGAAGATTTGAAGTGGTCCATAATTTACTGAGTAGATGGACCCTCGCTTATGAGTTAATCTCGCATTCCTTGACTAAAATAAAAAATAAAGGAGTTTGTCATGCTCTTGGTGGTCTTATTGCCGCATACCATGGTGGGGTCTTCGACACTATTGCTCGGCTTGAATCGGTTTGGGTCCACTTCTCTTTCTTCTCTCATTCCGACATCACTGACTCTTTAGCTGACTTTCACTGATAAAGGCCTATTTGGAATCAGGCGCCCATCTTCAACTAATCTCTGAAATCTTCGACTCTGATGTGAATGCTATGGGCGAATGACGAGAATTGAACCCGCGGATCATGGATTCATAATCCACTGCCTTGAACCACTTGGCTACATCCTCTCCGTAACTCCTAAACTTTAGCGCGTCAGTGGAGGAGGAGAAATTCATTGATTGATTAAATTGGATCTTAGGTCGGGACTGACGGGGCTCGAACCCACAGCTTCCGCCTTGACAGGGCGGTGGACCACCACTCTGGCCCCTGAAAAGGATTAGCCAACCGAAACCCCTGGCCTCTAGATTAGCGAAGCTAGCAGCAGCAGC
The DNA here is from genome assembly GCA_023531105.1 of Papaver atlanticum. Classification (NCBI taxonomy): domain Eukaryota; kingdom Viridiplantae; phylum Streptophyta; class Magnoliopsida; order Ranunculales; family Papaveraceae; genus Papaver; species Papaver atlanticum. Next base: position 445,695 of record JAJJMB010002338.1, on the reverse strand, counting down.
TAGGTAATGGGAGTACTGAGAGCCAAGTTTTCGTCTTCTACCTCTATGCAAGCTTCAAAGCGAGTGTTTGCTAGCTTTATCCGTTGTTTACAAGGATTTTTTATGTGTGTTTGCGGTAACCCACATCTATGCATAATTTTAGCACAAATGAAAAATATATTTAAAAAATCAAAATCGCAAAGACGTAGATAAAATGTTCTTACTAGTCTAAATAAATAAATAAATAATCAAATTCTAGCTATCATCACCAGTCTAAACAATTCCATTAGCTAAACCTTCTGAATCTCATTATTCTCAAAAGACTGGCCAAAAGAATATGCATGTGAGTAATGCAAAAAACAGATTTTACAGAGATATAAAGATAAAATACCTGAGCAGATTATGTATGTTCATTTGCGTTAACGCACACCTATGCGCAATTTTAGCACAAAATCAAAATATATTGAAAAAATAAAAATCACAAAAAGATAGATAATATGTGCTTACTAGTAATACAAACGTTTTATTCCTTATTACACGTAACATTTATTTTTAATTAACATTTATCCAAATAACATGTTTTAATATTTAAGGGTTTTATACGTGATCTCTATAGAAGTTTATGATCTCTTCGAATATCAAGGATAAGGTAATTTGTAAAGGCGTCCAGAAGTAAAGGGTAAAAAACCTTCATGATCTATAACGACGGATTGGATAATATTCATTGATGCGTCATACAGAAAAGAAGATTTATCAATGGGATATGTTTTCATTATATACTCTGTTGATCAAGAAAGCATATTACGACAGGTTCTGATTGGGCTTTCTCAGCCCTTCATGCAGAAGCAAAATCTCTTCTAAATACGGTAAAATGGCTTAAAGAGAATTTATTATCTAGCGTATCCATAGTTACAGACTGTAAAAGCTTAGCACGCGGATTCTATCATCAACAAAGACAAAGATAACAATCGGTTAGCGGAGAATACTATTGAAGAAACTATTACTATTCTAGAAAATCTTCCTCAAGCTCAAGTTAGATTTATAAACAGAGATCACAATGAAGTGGCGGACTCGGTTGCTAAAAAAGTGAGGATCAGGAGAATTCAGCACAGGTCGATGCATATTCATCAACCAGTTCAAAACGAGACCATTATTTCTAATATTTTTTAAAAATATGAAATTGTAAAATTGTTGTACTATATTGCTTAATTTATATATCTAACATTTTCATCAAAAAAAGAAGTGATCTTTATATATTTTGGATCTCACATGTACATTTATTTTTTACATACGAGGCTTTGCAAATGACAATCTTCATTACATATTAATTAGTATTTTCCTCATATGTTAATTAAACACATAATTTCTCGCAATATGAAAATTTACAAATATTATTTTATATATTATCTTTTTATTGTGTGAATAAGTTAAAACCTCGTCAGGCAGAAGCACAAACGAATAAGTTCTTACGACAGAAGAAGAGGAAAGTGCAAATGTTGGAGGGATTGGTTTTGGTTTTGTACGGGATAAAAGTAAACATGTTAAAGCAATGGTCTGTTGAATCCACACGTTTGGCTATGTCAAGCTTGTTGTCGATGTTAGATGATCAAAACTATTTATTGATATCTAGTCTACTAAGTCTCGGACTAGGTTAGAATTTTGTAGTTGAGTATCAGACATCACCTTTGAAGACTGAAGATCGACGAAGAAATTTTAAGAACTTCTGTATCAGGTATGTGAAGACTGAACCATTATATTTTACTCACTATCTTACCATTCTATCTATTGGGATGATGTCACATAACTTCTAGTAGATTTATAAAAAGAAATTTCGAGTCAAGCTTGTCTTGTTAAAAATCTCGAAATATGATTCTAACATGGATGTTCAAAGGTACTTACTGATAGACGCATTTATGTGTCTATTTTCATCTCTATTGTGTATATTGTCAGTACCCATTTTTGTACTAATTTTGGTATTTTATCCCTTTGTAGGTGTTTTTGGAGAAATAGGCTTTTGTGGCAAAATTGGCTCGAAAAGTTGTTAAAGGCTCCTGGGAGGACACTTGTTATTCGGACTCTCAATTTGGATAAGGGGTAACCAATTTCCAAGCAGCTGCTAAGCAAAGACCGGCACTGGATAGGGGGAGGTCACATTTCTCAAATTTTCAAAACAAAAAATATTGGCGGGAAAATTTTGTCAGAAAACAGAATTTTTGTTTTGATTTTTAAGGAGATTCAAGGGCTGATTTTCGTTGAGTTAACCCTGTTAAGGATAAACAAGTATGGTATGAGCTGTAGAATCGATTAAACAGGGATAGAAATCCGTGTTGGAGCAAAACAGGGAGAATTCACGATTTGATTTATTTTCGGTTTACAAAAGAATTTGTGAAGAGTTTACGGCAAGATTGGAGTGTATGGAGTCCTTACTCAGTCCTGAGAGAGTTTGAGAGAGTTTGGAAACCAAGTTGACGCGTAAAAAGAAGATTAAAATCCCGTAACGTGCGGTGAAAAAAAAACGAAAAGATTTGGATTAACTCGAGTAATTTTGAGGTTTGGTGGATATATATAGGTTGATTCGAGTCATATTGGGAGGCAACAAAGTTTAGGGGAAGTTTAGAGCCTTAGAGAAGCCAGAAAAATCATTGGAAGAGATCGTGTTTCTGCTGGTGCAACTGTGGCCGGAGAAGACGAAGAACACGAAACAGCATTAAAAGAAAGTCGCAGAAACTGTGACC
>JAJJMB010002338.1:411709-442971 GCA_023531105.1 Papaver atlanticum | reverse complement strand
TCACTTTAAAGAAGAATATTTCATGAATATTGATTAGAGTTTATCACATAATTGGTCAATGGTGGAATCCAGAGTCTCGGTATTTTCTTATTATTATCAAAACAACTCTATTTAATTTTCGAAAATCCTTCACAAGTTCGAGCAACGAACCTTTTTATAACTACAACTACAAAACACATCACTTACCAATATTAGTTCGAGACAATTTATTGTTTGAGAATTAATTCGTGGATCAATTGAACATCGCCGATATAAGTGATTTTATCATTTGGGAATGTTTCATACTTCAAAGAGAGAAATTCATGAACTTATGATATTTATGTACAGGGTAGGTTGGCAAAGCCATTTGCAGACCATATTTATCTGATTTCAGAAATACAGGAAGGTTGGTGAACCATTTCGCAAACCGCAAGTACAAAAAAAAGTAAGATATGTCAACAAACTGTAACGGAGAGCTAGTTGTTTGACAAATGTGCCGAAACTCTTCCGAAAGCCAAGCCCGACTAAGGTTTGTAATTCTATATCTCATTCTTCTCCTAAAAGTGTGATTTTTTCTAAAGGAAAGGATAAATAAGGGAAATAATAGATCAAGATCTAAACGATCTGTAAAAATGGAGATTGACAAACCTATGCAGGAATCAAGAGGTGAGCTTCTTGATGCTCACTAAAAAAGCGGGGGATCTAAAAACCACACCCAATATTTCGTTCGTAAATGTGTATGGACTAACTCTAATATAATTCCATGAGAATCAACTAGACAGTCAGACTCAATCAAGGAAAGATATCCAAGAGTTATATATATCTCTTTCTAAAATCAATCAGTAACTTAACATGATGGAATCCGTGAACTGATTAATAAGAGAATAACTTGAACGGTACCAAAGACCAATGTTCAAGTGCCAATCAATTTCTATCCAACAAAAAAGGTCGGATTTCTCAATTGATTGAACTACGCACAACCTGTGATATTTATAAAATATAATGCGGAAAAGAAATAACACAGACACCATCAATTTTGTTAACGAGGAAACCGAAAATGCAGAATTACCCCGGGACCTAGTCCAGATTGAACACCACACTGCATTAAGCTGCTACAGACTCTAGCCTACTACAAATTAACTTCGTACTGGAATGTAGTTGAGCCCTAACCAATCTCACACTGATCAAGGTACATTCGCGTTCCTTACTCCTCTTGAACCACGCCGGATTCTACGCACTTGATTCCCTTAGATGATCTCACACACAACTAAGAGTTGCTACGACCCGAAGTTGAACACTTTATAAACAAATCTGTCTCCCACAGATAAATTTATTCTGATAAATAAATCTGTCTCTCACAGAAATACCTATGAAGTTTTTGTTCCGTCTTTTGATAAATGAAGGTGCACAGGAACAAACTAATAATCCGGTCTTATACTCCCGAAGAGCAGCCTAGAAGATTAGTCACCTCACAATAACCCAAATGATTAACAGAACAAGTTATTGTGGAATCAGAAAGTTTGAGATGAAGAACTTTGTGACTACTTTCTATATCTTACCTATCAGAGATAAACTCGAGCAAATCTAATAGAAGATAGTACTCAATACGATGGAACAAGTAAGATCAGAATACGCAACTACAAAGAAAATAGTTGGATCTGGCTTCAGAATTCTAATGAAATCTTTAAGTCGTTAACCTAATGGTTTTGGAAAAACCTAGACTAAAGAATAATCGACTATAGTGCGTAACTAGGATCACACAGAAGTGTGGGGATTAGTTTTCCCAAGTGCTAGAGTTTTCCCTTATATAGTCTTTCAAATTAGGGTTGCTTAGAATCAAAGCTAAGATAGCTTAGTAACAAAGCAAACAATGTCCACCGTTAGATGAAACCCTAATTCAAGATTCAAGCTAAGTCTGCTTAGAAATAAAGAAATTAAAATCCAACGTTAGATGGTCTTATCTTGTTACACACAAATGAAATATACTTTCATCTAGATATGGATGAACCGTACCCAAACGTGTATACTATGTTGACTCAACAATAGTTAACCGAAGTTAGTCATATGAACACTCCTTGCTTAGCCATATTCATCTAAAACATTTAGATCAAATATGAAGATCAATCAATCATGAATGATAATCAAATGAATCTAATTGTGCTTCAATAGAGTTGATCAATTGTTCGTCATTTAATAGAAATATTTATGAACCAATTGACTCGGAATCGGTTTGATGTATGATTGTACAAAGTACTTAATCAAGAATCAAATCATGAAAATTTTATCCACGGTTTGCAAAGATTGAATTCCTTATATTATAAATGTTTTAGTTCATGAGTATGGATATCATATTTGACTGATTCTAGAACATAACCACTGAGTTCGCGAAAAACATCTCCGGACCTTGGCCTTGACCAGTCGTTCGCAAACCAGGTACGCGAAAAACAGTTCCAGACCCAACTCAGGTAACTCACTTTGCATACTAGGTACGCAAAAAATAGTTCTGGACCTTTTCAGGTAAATCTAGTTCGCATACTAGGTACACAAACAAGAGTTTTGTCCCTGAATCATGCACAATACAGTTCGCACACTGGGTACGCATACGGTGTTGTATCCAGACATAGGTAAGTGTTCTAAACTCTTCTTTCAATCATTGAAACATCCTTGGAAGACGAAAATAGTAATCTTACACATACTCTTCTTTCAATCATCTTTTGACATAATATTTAGTTTCCAACAAATAAATTGTATCCAACTAAACTCGTCAAGAATACGATGAACTTAGCTAAAGCTAAAAGCTTCCAACACATATTTCAAGGAATAGATAAGTGAATTAAACTCATCTCTAAATATCAAATATGCATAATGAAAGACTTAATAAAGCTATACGACTTTTGTCTCTCGGGAGATAAAATATAATCCCCCTGTCTTTTATTAACTGTCCTATATTCTATTTTGGTATGTCTTTTTTATCTGTCCACTCTGTTTATAGACGTATTTTTCCCTTATACTATCAAATATACCCTTTATTTTTTATAATCATAAAATGGTTTTTATTATACACTTAATCCAAAATCTTAAATAATATCACCATATATATGGAAAGGAATTTATTCAATATCTTTCGTACTAATCATCATTCCATTTTTAAATATAAATATTTATAGACATCTATAAAATTCCTAATAAAGCTTCTACCAAAATATTTAGTTTTTATTTTCTTAAGCCATTTCTTATAATAATAATGTTACCAAATTTATAGATTTTAATATATTAATTTTAATTTTAGTAATAAGATAACATTAAATAGGTTAGTCAAGGGTTAGTCATGAAATTTCGTACAATTCCCTTATTATTTTGACTTTGTCAATTAGGATTGTTAATAAAAGACGAAGGGAGTAGTAGAATAGACTTACGAGTGATAAATAAGTTTTAGTCTCCACATACCTTTTGTTGATGAAGTTCCTCCATGCTCTTCGGTAGATCTTTGTCTTCAATTGTGAGTGCCATGAAGTCTAAAGCTCAACTACACATTCTATCCTAGTCCAAGATATAACTATATAAGTAGACCAGAAATCAAGTATATAGTTTTGATAACCTTTTTTTTTTTGAAGTAGAAAAATGTATTAATATTAAAGATTAAGCCAATACATGAGAACAATCCACAGCAACTTGGTTGGAAATTGCAGGTGGAGGAGAACAACCCCAAGACAAATAAATTCTATCTGTTCTAGCCGTTTTGGCTAGAATGTCAGCTACTTTATTCCTGTCTTTTGGAACATAAGAGAGTTTCCAAGAACTAAAAACTAAAAATAAATTCTTAATATCTAGAACAGTATGATGTAGTCTCCAATCGATGGTAGTATTGTCATTGTTGACAGCTAGCGTCTGCAACCACTTTAGCATCCATTTCAAAGTGAACTCTTTCAAGCTTTAATTCCTTAGCCCATTGCACAACATTCCAAAGTCCCATACATTCAACCTGTTCCGCACTTCTGGCTTCGTTCAGACTGATGCACCTTGTTTCCTGTTGTTTACCTGCAAAATTTCTAATTGTTAGACCAATGCCTCCCAAAAGATTATTTGAATCAAAGGAACCATCACAATTTATAGTCAAACAGTCTATAGGAGGAGGGATCCAGTAAACTTTTTGACGATTAACTTTATGAGTAATATGTGATGGTTTAGATAACCTAAACTTGACAAACAAGTTTGAGATAGAAACACTTTTGAGTTCGACCGAGCAATGCTCTAACAATTCAAGTATACAATATTCTTGTCTCGTGCGCCCTTAAAAGAGACAAGAACTGTACACATCATAGGGCTTTGGGACAGACTCTCTAAGCCCGTGTCTTGAATTTCATTACTTCAATTTTCATGTTTTGATCATTGGCTCAAAATTGAAATTCTTTGATAAATAATGTCATTGCAAAAGAGAATAACAATAGTTCATGTTGAGCCTTTCTCCATTGAATCTAGTCAATTTTAATTTTTCTGGATGTTGACTCAGTTTCATAAAGGAAAGTTCAAAATTTATTCTCACACAAAGGTTTGGATGCTTTTATTTTAGTTTGAATATTAAAAGGTTTCATACTTTCTAAACTCTCGCATACACTCCCTTCACACTATTTTTCAAGTAATGATATTGTAAAGAATTGCCCATATACAAACTTTAAGAAAGGGTAAAATTGTATTTCACTGTTTAGTTTGATATTTGGTTCATACTACTTTCCCGGCGTTTCAGACTCAGGTGATCAACATTATGATATGCAATACAAAACTAGTAATGTTCCAATACAACCCAGTATAAATTACAACATCTGACAGAGGGCGCAGAGGTCTTAATGTCCTTGAGACTCTCCATCTAAAGGATTTCAATATGTAGGAGCAATAAAATCAACGATGATTGTTATGGCTCTGCGAGTCTCTAACCTGCGACCTTCTAAAGACATATATCTATAGTTCTTTCTCCGAGGGAATTCAGAACTATTCTTGAGCCTCAGTTCATTTCAGTTCTTAGTCCCACATCGACAACACTACGAAATAGACTCTAGATTATAGTAAGTGGAATAGGCAATCTGGACACGACCTAACTTGAAAAGGATCTATTTTAGGATTCTACCGTTGTATCCTTGAGTTCTAAGGACACATGAACCTAAGTCTGGTTGATGAAATAGAAACATGACCGCGCGATCAGAACGTGATTAACGGTCACATGCCTATGATGTAGGCCTCACAATATGAAACAGAAACATGACCGCGTGATCAGAGCATGATAAACGGTCGCATGCATATGATGTAGGCCTTTCGGATGTAGATGATTGGGCATACTGTGATGTCGTATGGTTTTCTGAAACTCCAAACCTTTTTTGCTAGTCTTAGATGATGTCCAAAACATCTTTTTTTTTTTGCTATATAAGAGTTGCTTCAACCCAATTGAAGACTTTAAACCAAATCTTCCTCCCACAGATTAAGCCTATATAATTGATTTCCTGATTACAATCAAACGATGATCGAAATCAAACGTATGATAAAGGTAATGGAAATCGATAGCAATTTGACAAAAGTGTAGCTATCCTCAAAATCCGGACTTATGCAACCCGAAGTGCATCCTAGATTATTACTCACCTCACAAGTTTAGAAAAACTTGTGGAATCAAAAAAGTCTGAGACGAAAGAACTTTGTCGGTTACTATCTATCTTGATCGTTGGAGCAAGCTTTACAATCAATCAAGATCATGATACTCAAGTTATCAAGGAAAGATAACTAGACCTGGCTTCACAAATCCCTATGAAATCTTTATAGTCGCTAAACCCTAAAAGGGTTAGGAAGAGGACCGCTCTAGATACAACTAGGACACACCAAAAAGTAATGTCGGGATTCAAAGATCCCAGTTGCTTGAGGTTCCCCTTTTTATAGATATTCAAAGCATAGGTTGCTTTAGGTTTAAGCTAAGATAGCTTTGGAACCAAGCAAACGATATCCTCTGTTAGATGAATCTTTGAATCTGATTCACATAAGCAAGATATACACACAGGTTTTGTGAAACCGTACTTGAACCATGTACAAACACTATGATCAACATGGTTAGCCTAAACTAGCCGGTTTTAACTTAAAAGCTTAATATTCATTTTCATGAACACATACAACATTAACTTGAGCCACAATTAGGTGATCAAATAAGTCTAGTGTTTTTAGAGAATAGATCAAATGCAAATTATCTCGTAAAAATAATTTAATAACATTTGAACACAATCGACATGATTTGTATATGCACAAAATACAAATACTTGAGTCATTCGTTAATCGGTTGAGTCAAGGTACGCGGACTGGTTTTCCAACTTTGAGCAAGGACGAGTTCCGGAGTTCGTCAGAACATTTAGTTCACGTACCGGTTTTCCAATTGAGGTTCAAAAACTGAGTTCCAGAGTTCACAGAACTTTTTCAGTTTGAGAACCGGTTTGCCAACTTTAAGACTCCGCCGGTTCCGGAGTTTACAGAAAAAATTAGTTTGCATACCGGTTTGGTTACTAAACTGGTTCAGGAACACAAAACTGTATTGGTTCACACACCGGTTTGGATACTTAAACCCGGTTCCATAACCACAGTTCCTAAATAGTTTGTATACGAATATACATACCTATCCGGATCACGAAACAAACAGATTTTCCCATGATGTGCATACGAATATCCGTATCACACAAATTTGTAAGTCGATATATATCTACTCCGCTACGTGTACAAATACATGTAATACGACTTCAGACTTATAAAAACAATTATCTCAGTTTGTAATACTTATACCACTATCTTGTATTCCGAATATAATAGTTCTATATTTTTCTCTAAGTCAATTCGAAACAATCCTGAATAACATCAATGACACATATCACTATTCCAGGTTATTTCTGAATGATGACTTGAATCACTATTTTGATTCCAAACAATAAATTGTTCTTAACCGAAATTCATTAAGCATGAACAAATGTTCATTAAGCTTAGTCATTATATTTCGAGAAAATCCGTTAACTAGAATTAGTTATTCAGCTCGAAATTCTTGTCTATGCAAACTAATCTAATTAGTTATGCAACATCGTCTCAAATGATGGAAAGATGAATATAACTTGAGATATAGGTGTTTTAGTCTTCACTTACCTTTTGTTGATGAAGTTCTCCAAAGAATTCGGTTGATCTTTGCTTTCAAACGGTAGAACGCAATACAATGATCCACTATTTCTCAACTACGATTCTATCCTAGTCCGAGACTTAACTAATTGTAGACTAGAACTCAAGATATAGTTTTGGCAACTAAATCTGATAACAAGCTTGAGATAGCAACACTTGTGAGTTCGACATAGCAATGCTCTAACAAATATATTTAGATAACATACCCTGTTATTAGTGTCCAAGCCTGGATTACTTGCATTTACTCTTGCAACACATTCAGAAAAATTATCCACTTCCGATTTGATTACGCTAAACCTATTACGAACACTTTTTATAGTACGCACATGTGGATTCCCACCACAAGCTTCTACAAATTTGTAAAAAAGGGTTTCATAAAACTTATTCTTATCTTCAAAACTACTTTCATCTAGAGCACAATACATGGTAACAATGTGAACATCTTCCAAGGTAGTAAATCTCTCTCTACGATTATTTCTTTCCTTTTGAGTTTTCGACATTGTGACGAGCAAAAAATATAAAAAAAAAACTCTTAAAGAAGATAATTTGAGAGATTTGAGTGAAAAAACAATTTGTAAGAAGAGGAATTTGAGTGATTTAAATAGAGAAATAGAGTTGTATTTATAGTGGATTATTGAAGTTTTTGAAAAAATCACCGTTGAGATCCGACAGTAGAGAAAATAGAGCCGTTGTGAATGATGGATGGTTAGGATCGGGTGTGAGTAGGTAGGTACTAGGGGTGCAGTAATTCAAATTTCAAACTTAAATGACACAATGATACATGACTACTTGTGGTTGAATATCCACAAAGGGGATTCAGAAAGTCTCGAACCTGCGACCTTCCAAAGGTGTACATTTATGGTTCACTCTCCCAGGGGGATTTAGAAACAGTTAAACCCTCATTTCATTTCTTAGTCCCATAACGACAACACTGCGAAATGGGCTGTGGTTTATAAGGAGTGGAATCGGCAAATTGGACACGACCTTACTTGAACATGATCTGTTCTATAGGCTCATACTTCTGTATCCTTGAGTTCTAAGGAGACAAGAACCTCAGTCCTGTTGATGAAACAGGACCACACGACCAGAGCGTGATTAATGATCACAGGCCTATGATGTAGGCCCTGTGACTGTATATGAAAGTTCTCAGCTTGGCCATTGGCCTGCTGTGGGGGTCGTGCGGATCCCTGACCCAAAAATAAAGGGAGGAGCTACAAAATGGTACTTACTTTTTTGTGTTTGTGATTATCTCTATATCCACAGTCGGAATGCTGACGACCAGATACTAGTTGTTCTGGTAATGCAAATATGGGATAACAAATCAAAAACGAAACCATGACACAAGGGGATAAAATTCAGAAAGAATGATCGCAGTACAAGCTAAAGCCATTACAGTTACATATTAATTCAGTTGTGCCTATTCCAAGTTAGCTCCGCGTAGCTTCTACACCTGGAAATCTCATTGATATGCTGCTATTTTTATTCCAAACCGAGAAATAAGACATTTTCATACTGTCCCACTGGTACGTTAAGGAGACTAAAAAAGAGATTTGGTTAATTTTGATTCTGAATGAAATGAGATGCAGCAAGTCTTGTATCATTATAAATTGTATTGTTCCACGCCTTACTCACGCAGCTACATAATGCTAGACTCCGACTTGATGATCTTGTTCTTGTCAGAATGTACTCTACAATAAGTTCCTCAGGAAGATATGGAATTGTATTATCATAACTCATAAGCACCAACTTTCTTAGCAGGAAAAACAAATTTTTCTTCCCAATTTTTTTCTCTCCTTCACCAATGGGTAATTTTTAGAACCTGGCTTAGAGGCTGTCAGATAAAGAGCTACTATTAAAATAAACGGATCCCTAACCAAAAAAAAAGACTCCAAAATAATTTTCCAGTAAGAACATTTTGATTTTTAGTTTTAAAAGGTGGGGTAGGGATCAGATTGGTAACAAATGGGAGTGCCCATATTGTCGTAACCAGGCTTAGGCTGGACACCCAATTCTCGCATACAATGCAAGTTGTGACCACTCATCATTTCCCATTATCTGCCTGAAGGATCATGACTTCAACAGATCATTTGCCATCCTGATTTATTACTCTCATTTTGGCATTCCCTCCTTTGTACTCGTCACTGTGGGACTATTACTTGGATAAGGCTACATTTAATGTCCACCCAAAATCAAATTGAGGGCTAACAAGCGATAACCCTTTTGTTGCCAAAGGCGAATGCCGCTCGAAAACGTGCACAATTCACAAGGCGCGGGGACTTCGATTCCTCAGTTTATTGCTATGACAGCATTCAATTTATATCAGGTTATTCTTGAACTACATTGATTTATTGATTGGAAGTTCTTCCACATGGAGAGGAGTTTATACAGTTTTATCCTGCAGTGAAGTATACATTCTGAAATTAAACTTGAAAAGAGGTTCTAAGACTTACACTTTCAGTTGTAAGAAATCTGTGGAATCTGAGGAGATTCCTTCTTTAAAATTAGCCACACAAATTGACTCATGTGGCTTGAAGATAAGATATGAAAAGGCCAAAAAAGAAAAATACCAAGACTTTTTTTTTCCATTCAATAAGACTAGTGGTGGTGGTGTTTACTCAAAAGAGATCGATGGTGGTGGTGCTGGGTTCCATCCATCATCAGTTTATCCCACTAAAAATCTCCGCAAACATTTCTCCTTCTTCTTCTTCTGGGAACAAGCCACAGAGATTGTTCCTGACAAGGCGGAATTCGTCGATATTAGCTACTTCCACAATTTTATCTTCTTTTCTACATTTGGCGTCTTTTCAATTGGCAAATGCTCGAGAAGAAGCAGAAGCACCTCAGCGCCAAGAAGAACGTGTCGTTCAGGTATTCGAAGAGGCTTCACCTTCAGTTGTATTCATCAAGGACCTTGAACTAGTTAAAACCTCGCCAGGCAGAAGCACAAATGAAGAAACTCTTACGAAAGAAGAAGAGGAAAATGCGAAAGTTGAAGGGACTGGTTCCGGTTTCATATGGGATAAAAGTGGACACATAGTGACCAACTATCATGTCATCGCTAAGTTGGCAACTGATACAACTGGACTTCAGCGTTGTAAGGTATTTCTGGAAGATGCTCATGGCGAGAAGTTCTCCAAGGAAGGAAAACTTGTTGGTTTTGATCCCACGTACGATTTGGCGGTTTTAAAGATCGAAGGGAATTTCGATCTCAAACCTGCTCTTCTTGGCACCTCCGGTGATTTACGTGTGGGACAGAATTGCTTTGCCATTGGAAACCCTTACGGATATGAAAATACGCTAACTACTGGGGTAGTGAGTGGATTGGCAAGGGAAATACCTTCTCCGAATGGCAGCTCGATTCGCGGGGCTATACAAACAGATGCTGCCATTAATGCAGGTAACTCAGGTGGTCCACTGATTAATTCATATGGTCATGTGATTGGAGTTAATACATCGACTTTCACTCGCAAAGGAAGTGGACAGTCGTCGGGGGTTAATTTTGCAATACCAATTGACACAGTTGTGAGAACTGTACCTTACCTCATTGTTTACGGAACACCTTACAGTAATAGGTATTGATTCGATCACTCCACTCTTTTTTGTACCAATTAGCCATACAACAAAAGCTTACTGCAATGTTTCATCCTTTATGTACACATTAATGGATTTTCAGTGACCGTGTGAATATGTTCTGCTTGTGTGTGCACCAAAAAGCATAGGCATTCGACGGATATACCTAAACCACCCCAAAGGGATACTAGTGCCTTAACCTCATTAATAAGAGTGTTTAAATCTCCACCCCTTAGCTTTGCCAGTATGCTCTGGTTCCTTTCTTTCCATAGAGTTCAGCATATAGCAAGTAAAAGAACTTGCGAAATTTTTCTTCCCAAATTCTTAGTCCTGAACTTGCTCTTTCAAGGAAGGAGGGAAATTCCACACCACACACTTGCCTGGAAGTAGTACAATGAAGTAGAAGATGATCGACTGCTTCTTGGTAGTTGCAGAAGCAGGACATTGCATTTGACAGACCACACCGTTTTTATTGAGATTATCCACAGTGGAAATAGCAATTTGCACTGCACCCAAATGAAGAATTGCACCTTGAATGGGATTCCATATACATTTGTAAGAAACTGCAGTAGTTGATCTGTCAGCCACTTGTAACAGTTTGAGGTAGTGAAGATAGGACCATTACTGCATATTATTAAGAAATAGGCTATATTTGAGATATGTATTTTAGGGAAGTCTAAGAACGTGCAGGTCAGGTATTGTGTCTTGATAACCAAGACAGATGATTGTATAAATATCTAAACGATGAATGAGAAAACTAAGACTTGACCAAAACTTAACACATACGATTCTTCCTTCCCCATCACCCGGAGTTGGTGGTATACCCAAAGAAAAATGCAGATTAACTAGTTTAGCTAACTCCTCGGTATTTGGCTGTTTTTTTAAAGGATGTTCCAAGATCCATTGATAATCAGATTTTTTACCCTCCTCCTCAGCAGCAATTTTAAAAATGGTAGGGTATAAGAGATTTAGCATTTATCCATTTTGGTGCAACAATAAGGATTGCAGCAACCTTTTGAAAGCAAGGGGGCCTAAAATTACTTAATCTGTAAACCTAATTTTTTGAATTCAAGTATTAAAAGGTGGGTTAGGGATCAGATCGGTAACAAAAGGGGAGTGCCCATATTGTCGTAACCAGGCTTAGGCTGGACACCCAATTCTCCCATAGAATGCGAGTTTTGACCACTCATCACTTCCCATTATCTGCCTGAAGGATCATAATTTTTACTAGGCATTTCCCCTCCTTATTTATAGATCTCATTTTGGCATTCCCTCCTACGTGGTCACCGATGTGGGACTATTAGTAAGTCAGTATTTGATTTAGTGATGTCCGCTCTACTTGATTTGCAGTATTTGGATATAGCCTGTAAACTGATAAACACTGAAGTGATAATGGTTTTTGGCTCGTGATGATGAATTTGATAGAAAAACAACTCTCCGATAAAACTTGATAATTTGAATAATAATTAAACTGACAACCACCATTAGTCAAGTCGAAATGTAGGGCAGAACCAACTAAAAGAAACCATAAAAAGTGTTGTGATCACTTTCAAACTATCGTTGCCTAGTTTTTAGTTTGATTTTTTTTTAGCAGATGGTTTCCTTTTCTAGTTCAGCTTTGTTTCCTAGTTTTATATGATTTTCTTTTGTTAGTCTCGGTGTTGCTTTAGAGCGTCCACAATGGACGACCAAAACTAAAAAATTGGTCCAGAAACTGAACGCAGTGGAACAGAGTAAAGAGTAAAAAGTGGACTAAAACTAAAAATCGGAGTATATTTGGTCTGAAATCCGGACTAAAACTATATATGGTCGAGCGTAGATTAAAAGTTCGTCTGGAGTGGGGCGCTGGTATAATAACCGTCTGGAGTGGGACGGAGATTAAATGTGCGCCCGATGATGGAGCGAACATATAAAGTCCGCCCCTTTAAAATAAACCAATATGTTAAGTCACACGCACTTTTGGTACATGTGATGAATCATCACCAGGCGAACATATAAAGTTCGCCTCACTTGAGCGAACATATAATCTGCGCTCGACGAAATTTTGATCCTTCCCCGTAGTGTGGTACCACGGAGTAAACCAATTTTTTTTAGTTTTCTTTGGTTATACTCGTACCATTGGAGTTGCTCTTAAGTTTCTTACCTAGCTAGATTTTCTTTAAACTAGCTAGATTTTCTTCATCACCCAAGCACTGCAGGTAGCAATTCCATGGAGTTTCTTCCCTCAGACATCGTACTAGATATCGTTTCTCGGGTTCCCGCTGAATCCATTCTAGAATGCAAATTAGTTTGTAAAAGTTGGGTAACTCTTATCCGCACAAGTAGCTTTACTAATATACACCTCAGTCGCCAGCTTAACCATCTCTATGAAAACGATGACGACAGCGACAATGACAATTTAGCCGCCAATGTGGAATCATCTCTCTTTTTTGCTTGTCGTGTTGACAATCAAGATGACTACCCACAGTGGCGGAGCCAGGAATTTGGAAAAGGGGGGGCTAAATATTTTTTTTCGCTCCCGATTAATAGTGCTAGTCCATCCAGTGGTACAGAAGGGTTGAAAATGTAAGGTGTGAGATACAAAATAAGAGTGTTACACATTTTATGGCAAAAGTTCAACTATATATTCTTACTTTGATGGTTGTCGGACTGGCTATTCTAAGGAAGCAAAGCAAATTAAGCAAGACCTTTTAAAGATCACTGATCGCTTGATCTTGTTAATAGTATGCATTTAGTTTCAACTAAAGTGTTAAACTCTCCTCGTCCTCTTCCTTGTTTTTAGTTCTAAGTGCTTCCATAGTAAATCATAACATAATTTTATTGATCAGAAAACTTTGATATTCATACCTTAAGATTTCTTTAATTTGATAATCCTGTAGTTGACAGTATCCTCCTATACCGAAGCGTCTTTGTTTCTGAATGCCCTGCCAAGCACAACAAGTGCTATTGGAAAACTATTCCACTCTTTGACGATATGTTTATCCACAACAGAATCTCACCAACGTTCTTCGTAAACAATTCCCGTGATTCATCTTCTTCTATGATCTCGACCTCAATGTTATCTTAAAATTCAAGAGAACCACAAAATTCTTTAGGATTCTTGTAGTGATGACAACATTGCACCTTTTGTTTTGTCCATACGGTATGCTCACATGATGTAAGTTGAACTCATTTGTCCATAGATCATCCAAGACAATGAGTATGCTTTGCTCCGTAATTTAGGCTTGGATAGTTTATGCTCTAATATGCTAGACTCGGTGGACTAAGTTGCAAGACTTGGTCGACTAACTTGATAAAATTTATATTTTCTAGGGTTAATTTACTAACTAGTAGATGTTTTAGGAGAAAAAGGGGGGGCTACAGCCAGGTTTAGTCAACCTGTAGCTCTGCCTCTTACCCAACTTTACTTTTCCATGGGGGACAACTAAGTGATAGCATTATCACTGATGTGAAATACATTTACGGTGAAAATTTGAAAAGGATCTATCATACTCCTATGCATCGTTATCCTTTATCCGATCACTTAGTTGGCTCCTGCAATGGTTTGGTTTGTACGTTTCAACTCCACAATTTTATTATGGATCCCATCTATATTTGTAATACCCTTACCATAGAATATGTTCATCTTCCTCAACTAGTTGTAAAGAAACAAGACATCCATTTAGATTTTATTCGTACAACTAGAGGAGAGGTTAACATGCATGGCTATACAGCATGTGGATTTGGGTATGTTCGGTCAACAAATGAATACAAGGTTGTTAGAATCCAATACCTCAGATACACACAAGGAAATGTTGAAGTGTACACACTTGGCAGTGGCTGTGGGTGGAGAGCGGCAGGCGCAGTTTCATATCGAGTGCGGACGACGTTGTTCGAAGGTGTGGGTACCTATGCAAATGATGCTATCTATTGGATTTCATCCAAGAATGTTGTGGTGTTTGACTTAGCTAATGAGGAGTTTCGATTGCTAACTGCCCCTTCTTGTATGCATTGTTGGGTGCAATAATCAAAATAAGCAAAAGCTATTGATACTTAGCTCCTTTATAATTGAAGTGATCGATTCGATGAAACGGACGAGCTCCCCAAATCTCTGCAACAGTAACAAGGCAAAACTTTGGAAAAAATAGAGTGAGTCACGTGTTCAACACGCCGTCTTTAAGACATTAGCGCCCGGCTACACTCAAGAGTGATGCTATATCCCTCACAGGACGGATATCTCTAGGATAAAACACGCTACTACACTACTACTAGCATATGTAGTAGATGCTCAACTTGGGCTTGGCAACTCCGAAAAAACCATTAAGGAAAATCACGAACGTTAAAGAAATCACTATAAAATATTTTCCTCTGGGGGTCTCTCTAAAAAATAGAGAATCCCCTTTTCCATAGATTTTACAAAAGTAGAGAATTTGTTTATATAACGGAATAAAACAACTTAAGAAGAGGAACTCCCCAATGTGGGACTAAAAATCTTATATAGTCTCTTAAAACAACCTAAAAGTGGAAACTCCACGGTGTGGGACTAATAAGTTTTTCATTCACAAAAGAAAATAATAAATTATAATTTTTATTAAAACTTTAAAAATCATATTTTATTAATCGTTTTCCAATAATCCCCCACATGAATGAAAACTCAATAAAACACGAAAACACAACAACCCAATCTCACGACCCGAACTGACTGAACAGATAGACAGATCGTGCATGTTGAAGTCATACTAGCCATTCCAACGTCATCTCCTTCACACAACAGTGTGTTGACCCCAGGGTCATACTATGGATTGCAAAAATCATATAGTATAGAGAGCTTTCATCTTTAGTTCCTCACAAGTGAGACTAAAGGTTCCTTTCACCAAAGTGAAAAAGCATGAACTAGTGAACCCTTAGTGACCCTTAGGTCCTAAGTTCCAGTAATACCAAAACCATCAAAACGAAAATCACATAAAAAGCGCAGGAAATACCATTTTAGGCAGAGGTGTCCATGAAGTCTTGAACCTTTGCTTAGTGAGATATTACCGGAATTGCTAGAGACAGTGAACTATGTCTTGAACTGCTAGCATTTGATGTAATTCGCGATAACGACCACGGATGATATCTCCAATGTTGCTGCCAAGCTCGTGCCGTTTTGTCCAATTTGGCCCTGGACATATCCTGTTTCTCAGAATGCTCTAGAGAATCAAAGCTCATATTCTCATAGGAAACGGGCACACTTTCTCATTCAGATAGGTGAGTTTCCATAAAGAGTGTTACTGCTACACCCCACTTCAATCTTAAATTGAAACTATAGAACTCAATAAGACTTCCTAAAAGTCATCCTTCACATACAGTCACACTATCACGTCTACACCATAGGGAAGGGACAGAGAATGAAATTCTATGATAGTGTTTACCTTTACCCACCAAAAATTAGTTGTCTCATTCGAAACCTTGATCTTGGGATCTCCAGTCAACAAGGTTGAGTATCCTTCATGGCAAGTTTAATTTATGAGCTTAAGCCCCATCCCCCTCGATGCATTTTTAACTATCTCTTTGTACAAAACTTTCGTCAAAGGTTGTGCGATATTTTCCTTGGACTTTATCCAATCAATGGAAAAAACGCCGATTGAGATTAGTTATTTTTAGCTTTAGCTATTATAGCTTGGCTAACACAATGTATAGATATAGCTGGCACAGGCCTATGCCAGAGAGGAATGTCTTCTAAAAAAACATCTTAGGCAGTCAGCCCCCTCTCGTGCTTTATCTAATGCAATACTCTCAAATTCCATAATGAATTCAGTAATATATGTATGTTTGGAAATCTTCCAAAAAACAAACCCTCCTGCTAGAGTTAAAACATATCCAATCATAGACTTAGACTCCTCTGAGTCAACTATCCAGTTTGCATCACAAAGTACCTCAAGGACAACAAGATACCTTTCATAAATCAAACAAAAGGTAATAGAGTATTTCAGGTACCATAATACTTTACTAAGTGCATCCCAATGCTCTTTCTCTAGACTACAAGTATATCTACTTAACTTACTCACAATATAGGAAATGTGTGGACTCTTACAGTTCATTAAATTCATCAAACATCCTATAACTCTTGAGTATTCAAGTTAAGATACTCCATTACCCTTATTTTTCTTGAGTCTACAAGAATCATACAAAGTACAAGCAAGCTTACAATCAAACTGATTGAATCTCTTAAGCACAAATTCAACATAATGAGAACGACTAAGATTATAAATGTTAGATCATCTTCTAATCATCATCCCTAAGATTACATCAACAGGGCCTAAGTCTTTCAAGTCAACGTTCTCATTCAACTCATGTTTTTAGTAGAATTAATCACATCTATGTTTGTATCAAGTATAAGCATATCATCAACATACAAGCATACAATCACACAGGCATCCTTAACAAGTTACTTGTAAATATACTTGTCAGATTCATTAACTTAAATCCACTACTTATTATCACATGATCAAATTTTCCATGTCACTGTTTACGTGCTTATTTGAAAACCATACAAAGATTTGTTCAACTTACAAACTTTGTCTTCAAAACCTTTCACTACAAAGTCCTCAGGTTGGTCTATGTAAATTTCTTTATCTAATTCACGGTTTTAGAAAAGTTGTCTTAACATCCATCTGATGTATCTCTAAGTTGTTTATGGAAGCAATAGCAATTAGCATCTCAAAGGAAGTAATTCTCGTCACAGGTGAATAAGAATCAAGGAAATATACAACTTCTTTTAGTTTATAGCCTTTAGCTACCAACCTAGCCTTATATTTGTTTCACAGTTCCATCAACCTTACGTTTCCTCTTAAAGACTCATTTACATCATATGGTCTTACTCCCTAGAGGTAAATTAATAAGCTCTCAATTCTGATTATGACGGACTGAGTCCATTTCACTAAATGAATCTTCTTACCAGAATGGGGTTTCAGTAGATGTCAAGGCTTCTTTACAAGTCTGGAACTCAGACTAAGCTAGGCATATTATGAAGTCAGGTCTCTAAGAATTCTCAGTTCTAATCCTTTTACTTCTCCTAGGATCAACGCTACTTCGTATTCTTTCGAAGGTATATTCTGACTAGTTGAAAGACATCTAGGGGATCAACAACACATCCCTAAGAAGAGACAGGTTTCAAAATAAACATGTTCAAAGAACTCAACATCCCTAGACTCCATAAAATATTCACACCAATGTCAGAAATAACATAACTCACAACCAAAAAATATGCAATAGGATACTCAGGATATCTTATCTAAACACCCCCACATTTTGACGTATGCATAAGAAGGTTGTCTATCTTTCCATAATCATATGGAGTTTTATCTGATCCTTTAAAGATTACTCTAATCAGGATATAACAAAATTAGAGGACGACTTCCCCCCACAAGTTGGCGGTTAATTCTTTAATCAACATGACATAAATCATCTCCTTAATGGTTATGTTCTTACATTTAACTATACCATTAGACTATGGTGAATAAGGAGGTGCGATCTCATGAATAATGCCATTTAACAAGTAAAGTTCTCCTATATGAATTTCATACTCTCCATCATGTTTAGACCTAACCAATTTAGTGGTAACATATACTTCGCTTTCAATTTCAAGTTTATACTCTTAAGGATTCTAAGGAATCATCCTTACCCCTAAGCAAGTATACAAGAGAGTACCTCGTACAATCATCTATGAAAGTTACAAACCACGTTTTACCACCTTAGTTTGGGTTGAACTTATTTCAACTAGGCCTAACTGAATTAATTCTAAGGGCTTAGAATTACTCTGAACATTTTTGCTAAAAGATTTTATAGTATATTTTGATTCTGCACAGATTTCACTTTTGTGTTCAAAGTCCAAACTAAATTTGGGTACGCAGCCTATGCTAGACAGTTTATGCATTGACTTATAATTTTACGGTTCCAAGTCTACCACGCAAAACATTCAATCACACAAAGAAAGCACAAGAATCAATTATGTTCACTTCATCAGTTTTTCCGTTAAGCTTATATAGACCCAAAGTCCTATAACTCTTGCCTAAAAAATCACTGCCTAGTTACAACAAGTTTTCCAGATTCAATTAAAAATCTTAAATCTTTTACCATTTACGACAGAACAAGATACAAGATTCTTTCATATGCCCAGAACGTGAAAACTTCATTCAATGTGAGAATATTACAGATATGAGCTTCTGCTCGACCTTTCCCTTTTATGCAACCTCTGTCGCAGATGAGTTGCTCATATAGAGTTTCTCGACATCTCCTATCCTCTGATAGGAGGTGAACAAGTCTTTGTTTCAACAAATATGCTTGGTGGCTCCAAAGTCCACCCACCCGTCTCTCACATTGGTTATTAAAATAACTTACGATATCATGCCACTGAACTCGTACTAGTTTGTTTCAACTAAATTAACATTAACTATCTACTAATTAAGGTTTTTATGTTGCCTACAATTTACTGCCGTCTGGCTAGGAATTTTACAAACATAACAATCACCCTTAATTAAAGTAATGCCGGATTCAGTTTTACGAAATATACCTTTCTTATGATGTTCTCTCCTTTGTCATATTTGGAAGACTTGTGTTCATCCACATGCACCTGGTATCCATGTCCCTTTTCAATTTCATGTCACAATCTTTGTTTATACTCTGACCACGGACACGGTAATTTCCCAATCACCTAATAAACCACATCTCACAAACCTTAGTTCCGAATCGGAAAATAAAATATGAGTTTTGAAGATAACATCTAGATCTACAAACTTCGTTTGAATCACCATTTCAAAAAACTATTGGTTACCCCTTTAAAACTAATTTAGTCAACAACAAATTTCTGCTCGTCAGAATTTTTCAGGAAATTTTCTCTGTTTTGTAAAATATCAAAAAAATACTTTTACAACTCCAAAAATTCTGAAATTTTGTGTGGATAACTATCAAGATGTCTACTACATTAGGTAAAAATGGTTCATCTAAATTCCTTCTAGGTTAAGATAAAAATTCGAAACTCTACAGATGACCAAAAATTCGTTTTTTGTTTTTCACTCCACAATTAACATCCATGATTATTACAAACTCTAATGTCTTAAGATTGTTGGGTGCAATAATCAAAATAAGGAAAAAAATAAAATAAGCAAAAGTTATTGATACTTAGCTCCTTTATAATTGAAGTGATCGATTCGATGAAACGGACGAGCTCCTCAAAGCTCTGCAATAGTAACAAGGCAAAACTTTGGAAAAAACAGAGTGAGTCACGTGTTCAACACGCTGTCCTTAAGACATTAGCGCCCGGCTACACTCAAGAGTGATGCTATATCCCTCACAGGACGGATATCTCCAGGATAAAACACGCTACTACACCTACTACTAGCATATATAGTAGATGCTCAACTTAAGCTTGGCAACTCCGAAAAAACCATTAAGGAAAATTGCGAACGTTAAAGAAATCACTATAAAATATTTTCCCTTGGGGGTCTCTCTAAAAAATAGAGAATCCCCTTTCCCATAGATTTTATAAAAGTAGAGAATTTGTTTATATAACGGAATAAAACAACTTAAGAAGAGGAACTCCCCGATGTGGGACTAAAAATCTTATATAATCTCTTAAAACAACCCAAAAGTGGAAACTCCACGGTATGGGACTAATAAGTTTTTCATTCACAAAAGAAAATAATAAATTATAATTTTTATTAAAACTTTAAAAATCATATTTTATTAATCGTTTTCCAACATGCAAGACATTCGGAAAAGATATAGATTTGGACTTGTAGCACTGGGAAGGCATTTGTATCTTTATATGAATAAATCACGTCTGGAAATATGGTGCTTAATGAGAAGTAGCAAAGACTCGAAGGATACATGGCTTATGGAGTTTGTAGTAGGTTCTTTTTCTCGTGATAGGATCTTTCAGCCGATTTTACTTACAAAAGGTGGAGAAATCATATTCTTATATGATAAATCCGTGCTTTATTGTTATGACACTAGAACAACACTTTTGCAGATGATTTCCGACGAATCAGCAACCAATTATTTCAAAAATGTCGAAGTGATTGCTCACGTAAATACCTTTGCATCATTGGAAGGTATGGGAGAAAATTCAAAAAGATACACGGTTTGTCCACCTCGGGTCGTACTCCCTGGGATGATGTTATTGATGAGTTAGACCGAGTTGCTCTCCGTGAGGAAATTGAAGTTCAAAGATAAAGATAAAAGAATCTCTTAGTTTTGGGTTACTCAATTGGTTACACAGCTCATGGTATATAGAGCTTAATATTTTCAATATATGAAAGACCTATAAACTAGGAAATAATAAATTGTAATAAGGTGAGCATATATCCTATAGAATGCAACACTCCCTCTCAAGTTGGTTCATAGATATCACACATGCCCAACTTTTCCAGAAAACTTAAATACTGCTTACTCGATACTGAGTGAGTAAGGATGTCAGCAAGCTGATCTTCAGAACGAATCGGTGGCAACTCAATAATCTTCTTGTCCAGCTTCTTTTTCATGAAAATATATCAATCTCCACATGTTTAGTACGATCATGTTGTATAGGATTATATGCAATATCACGTGCAACTTTATTATCACGATACAAAAGAATTGGTTCTTTAGGAAGAAACCTCAAATCCTTGAGAAGAAACTTTAACCATAAAGTTTCACAGATACCATTTGCCATACCTCTAAATTCAGTCTCTGCACTTGAACGTGAAACAACATTCTGTTTTTTGCTTCTCCATGTAACTAGGTTAATTACCTCCCACAAAGGTAAAGTAGCCCGCAGTAGAGCGTCTGCCATCTATTTCTCCTGCATAGTCTGAATCTGTATAGGCCACAATTCTTCGACAATCTTCATTTTTAGAGAATAAATTCCCTTTTCCAGGAGCAGACTTCAAATACCGCAATATACGTATAACTGCATTCATGTGTTGCTCTCCTGGATTTTTCATAAATTGGCTAACAACACTAAGTGTATAAGCAAGATCTGGCCTCGTGTGAGATAGATGCGTCAATCTTCCCACAAGTCTTTGATATCTTTGTTTATCAACAGGTACTTGATAAGGCTCAATACATAGTTTCACCCTTTCTTCCATAGGTGTATGAACTGGTTGACATGCTGACATGCCTACTTCTTGTAATAAATCAAGGATATATTTTCTCTGTGACAAGAAAATTCCCTTACTAGATCGAGATACTTCAATCCCAAGGAAGTATTTTAGGGAACCAAGGTCTTTCATTTGAAATTCCTTAGATAAGTAGTTCTGTAGAGATCTCCTCTCTTCTGGATCATTTCCTGTCACCACCATGTCATCCACATATATGATGAGAGCTGTAATTTTATCTTTCTTTTTCTTTATGAACAAAGTATGATCAGAGTTACTCTGACGATATCCAAAGTTCCTCATATACTTGGTAAATCTTCCAAACCATGCTCTTGGAGATTGTTTCAGTCCATACAATGATTTATTTAACTTACATACCTTTTTACTATGGGATGAAGAATTAGGAATACCTGGCAGAAGCTCCATGTACACTTCTTCAGATAATTCACCATGCAAAAAGGCATTTTTTACATCGAACTATTGTAAAGGCCAGTCCAAGTTTGCAGTGAGAGATAACAATACTCGCACTCTGTTGATTTTAGCTACATGAGCAAAAGTTTCAGTATAATTTATCCCATAAGTTTGGCGGTATCCCTTAACAACGAATCTTTCCTTATAGCGTTCAATCTCACAATTTACCTTGTATTTAATTGTGAAGACCCAACGACATCCCACAATCTTTCTTCCTTATGGACAATCAACATAATCCCAAGTACCATTTTCTCTTAAGGATCTCCCTTCTTCTTCCATAGCTGCCTTCCATTTTGGATGAGATAATACTTCCTGCGCATTGTTAGGAATATAGATAGTTGATTCACAAATTCCTTATTTGTTTCAGAAAAACGGTGGGTAAAGACATAATGGCTCATAGGGTACTTGACCTTACTAGAGATTTCTGGTTCATATGTGGGTGTAGGAATACCTCTATTTATACGCTGCGAAAGTTGTTTTCTTGATGATTCAGGAACATCCTTGGCAGACAATTGGTTAGGTGTGTCATCTTCTTGAAGTACTGTAAACTCTGGAATTTCTTCTCTTAGAACTTCTGGAATTTCTTCTCTTAGAACTTCTTCTTGAATTTCAGTATTCTTATCCGATACTGTATTTCTTTTTATGTTTATTCTCTTGAAACTTCTACATCTCTTATAATTTCTCCATCAGCGGATTGATGGATTATATCATCAGGTCCAGTAATAACAGATACATCAGTATCAGATATATCGTCATCATACTTAAGAGTCTGAAGTTTCTTGTGGTACTCCCTCTGAAGTTCAGACTCACATGAAAAATACATAGAATCTTCATGAAATACAACATCCAAAGTAACGAACATTCGTTTGGTTGGAGCATGATAACAATGGTATCACTTTTTTGTTGTTGCATATCCTACAAATACACATTTCAAAGCCCAAGGAGCCAACTTATCATGCTGACACTTGTATAGATGTACAAAAGCTACACAACCAAACACCCAAGGTGGTAAATTTGGAACAGTTGGAGCGACAACTGCTTCAGTAAGAGCTTGATATGGTGTATGAAACACAATGGTACTAGAAGGTACTCGATTTATAAGATATGCTGCAGAAGTAAGTGCCTCACCCTAGTATGACAATGGCATATGTGCTTCTATCAATGAAGCACGAACAACTTCTAATAGGTGAATATTTTTTCTCTCAGCTACTTCATTTTGCTGAGTTTATTAGAATATGTATTTTGATGAATAATTTCATGTCCCTCCAAAAAATGTTCAAGGTCATAATCCATATATTCACCAACATTATCACTACACGGTACTTGAACCTGTTTGTTGTACTAAGTACTAATCATTTTATAAAACCATTGAAATAACGAAGTAACTTCACTTTTAGTATTCATCAAACACACCCAATTCATCCTAGTGCAATCATCAATAAACGTAACAAACCACTTTTTACCACCCAAAGTAGTGACTTTAGACGGCCCCCAAACATCAGAATGTATAACCATAAAAGGAACTGGACTCTTATTAAAAGATAGTGGAAAAGAAGCTCGATGGTTTTTTGCAAGTTCACATACTTCACAATGAAAACTAGAGATATCAAGTTTTCCAAACAAACTAGGAAATAACTCTTGCAAATATCCAAACGACGCATGTCCCAATCATCGATGCCATAACAAGATTTGAGATTTCTGTCTCTCTCCCTCGGAACCATCAGCAAGTAGAGCTTGACGCAGCTTATCAGAATTACTTGACACCAGATCCAAGTAATATAGCTTCCCACGCTTAACACCATTACCAATCGTTTGCCTCGTTTTGCTGTCCTTAAATACACAAGAGTCAGGCCAAAAAATTACCACACAATGTAAAAGTTTAGTTATTTGGGAAACTGATAATAGATTACAATCTAAGGTGGGAACTACCAAGACAGAATTTAAGTTCAAAGTTTCAGTGAGGGATACTGATCTTTCACCAGTAATTGGAGCTTGTGAGCCATTTGCAGTGGAGACTATTTTTTGTAAGGATGGTTTAATGGATGAAATTTGTCTGGAATGAAATGTTATATGGTCTGTAGCACCAGAATCAACTATCCATAAATTATTAAAAACAAGTGAAGAGATATTTAAAAGCTTACCATCATTACTTTCTCTTGCAACTAATGGAGATGTTACTATAAAATTCTTTTCTTTCTTTGTTGAAGCCGAAACAGCATTAGAATTCCTCTTTGACTCCTTCCTCTCGATATGTTGATCCCACCATTCTAGATATCCAACCATCTCAAAACAAATGTTTTTTGTATGTCCAGTTTGATTATAGTGGGACACTTGAGTGTAGACTTGTCCACCTCCTTTGAATGTCTCTGAAAGGATCTATTTTGATTGTACCAGATCCGAGTTACCATAGCAGAAGGTTCAATTTCTTCTGATTCTTTAACCATCGTTGTATGTCGAACAGATTCACGACGAACAAGTGCATAACATAATTCCAATTCAGGAATAGGATCCTTTCCAAGATCTTACCATGGATCTGCTCAAAACTTTCATCTAACCCAGTAAGGAAGATATGCACCCTTAGCCATTGAATTGATTTTTCAATAGGTTTCAATATCATTTTTATTGTCTATAACCACTTTATCACGATGATCCAACTCTCCAAAGATTTCAGTTAGCTCTCCATAATAAATAGAGAGTGCTCGACCATTTTGTTTTGCAAAAAAAGCTCGTTGGTTCAGAGTAAATACCTGTAGTTCATCATATCCATCATAAAAGGCTTTAGATAGTCTTCCCAGATATCTCGAGCAGTAGGTAATCGAATATATCTCTTCATGATTTCGGGTGACATGGACATCAACAACCATGTCTTGACTTTTTTGTTTGAGCATAGCTCATTTGAAATCATCAAGCGTTGGTATGTCAAGTTTGGTTGTCATATTTTAGTGTGTCAAAACTCATCTAAAACGCTTGATTATATACTAGAGTCAACTTCGTTTAGGTTAGACTAGAAATTATAGGAATGTTGAGAAATACAAATATTACTCCGAAGACCTGAAGAATGTAAAGAAATAACGAACTACAACGACGACATCATCCTTCCACTTGAGGTTAGTAATATTTACTTGAACTGTTTCATTCCTAACATATCTTTCAAGTCGTGCTATATTGAAAACATAACTGTGAAGCTGTATATACTGTACATATTGTATAATACTCTAGTGATGTGACATGGTCATAATTGTATGATCATAGTATTAGGGAATTAGACTACGAAGTATAACGCTTATCTTTTGAGCTTCGTACATATGATATCGACATAATCTTGTATATACTGTTATGATTATGTGAATGGGTTATGGTGAAGATTTCATCATAGGAAACAATGTTTTACATTCGTTTAAAGGAAGTACATTCATGAATTTTTTTCGTGAATTGAAAGGGAAATCATTAGGTTTATTGGTTCGGCTATTCATTGCAAATCTTAATTTGGATGACCAATATGTGTGAGATGGTAGAACCGATCTTAAACTTGGTTATGTATCTTGGTATAACTAATCACAATTCCTGACTTATGATTTGGTATGACTGGTTTTTATTAATTAGTGTAACCGATCCTAAGTAATCACCATGTGATAGTATGATCGATCTTTGTAATTGGTGTGACCGATCCTAGTAATTGGTGTGACCGATCACAAGTGTTGTGTAATCGATCCTTGTAATTGGTAACCGGTCCTGGTAACTGGTGTGACCGATCACAAGCAATACCATGGGAATATGGAACCGATCCGGGTAAATGATGTAATCGTTTCTGGTAACTTGTGTGACCGATCACAAGTATTTCCATATTAAGGTATAACCGATCCTAGTGATTGGTAGAACCGATTGAACCCATGTATGTGATTTGATATTTGATCAATTACATAGTTATCTTAGAATACAGGTCAACCAATTATAAACTTGTTTGGAAGTGTGGTATAACCGATTCCAAGAATGTAAATCCATGTAAATAAGAATAAGGATTTACAGTAAAGAGATGTCAACATACTTTGAACACGTACGCTAACTCTTATCGTTTATTGTTCAAAGATATTCCTTAGTACTCAAGGAGATCCTGTGCTGAGATAAATTAAGAATCTTTTAATTAAGGTTTTTGGTTTTATATGCTTTAATTACCATCAATTAAATGCATATCTCTAGAGAATAAAAATTAGTAATGTGCATTTACTAATTGGAGATTTTATATTGAGAGATTTCGGAAATATTGGACAAGCATTTATTGGAATTAGGAAAACCAAATTTTGTCATTCATTGCATATCTTGAGAATATTTTCGGTTTTGGAAATTCCTTGATGTCCAAACATCCTTGGTCTATCAATACCTAAATTTTCGTTTCTATGAAACTATCATAAGAGCTAGGCAAACTTCATTTTTTGTTGTTTCTGGTGGAGCCGTCTATTCGGAGAGGAAAGTATCATAATTAGGTGACATCTTTTACGACCGCTCGTTTAAAGACTTCTGTGGGATCAAGAAGCTCTACGAGTACCGTTGGTGGGAAACTAGATAATTGCAGTTTTATTAGTTTTCGATTAATTTGATTGACTAATGGTTGTTGAAACTTTGATTGCACCTAGTTTGTTTATTCTTGAGAATCTTCTCTTCTGATATAAGATTCACTTAAACTAGATCGAAGTATCGACGGGATCTTTAGAATTGTTGTTAGCTCTAAAGACATCTTGTGATAATCCATTGTTAACAAATTCCGTTCTGTGTGTGATTGATCACAAGAGATTCAAGTGGTGTTTTGCAGGTTATTATTGAAGATTTAAAGACGAAGAAGATTTCTTATTAGTTCTCATATCTTTGTGTGTGCACAAACCTTGATTTGTTGGGATACAACTAGAATCGGATTTATTCGATTGATTAGTTGTGTGAGATCGGCATGGCTTTATAGTTTCTCGTTGAGATCTACACTGTTTGATTGTGAATATAAACTTAAGTACTTTGGTAGTTAGTGGATAGATTGATCTAACCGGGCAAAGGAGTTTATTAGATTAAACGGAAGAGCCTTTCCGAATGACTTGAGATATCTTTATCTTGAAAGAATCAAAAGAGTTGTTATCAAACAGATTCGTTGTTCCTTTGTTGTTTGGAGTATGATCCAAAGAAATTGTACCAGTGCATGACCTTCGAAGTCGGAAGAGCAGGGACACTGAGGAAATTAAGTGAACTAGGGTTAGTTGCTTGGTCTCAACTATACGAAGTTAGTGTAGATTTTGTATAGCGGCTTAATTATGAGAGTATTCAATTCTGGACTAGGTCCCGGGGGTTTTCTGCACTTGCAGTTTTCCTCGTTAACAAAATCTTGCTGTGTGATTTACTTTTGTTTTCCGCAATTATATTTGTTTATATAATTTAAAGTAAATTGCACTTTACATTAGCTCCGATATACTTGATATTGATCCTATAGAGTTTGGTTAAGTCTGAACGTATTATAAAGTATCACGCTTTGGTAGTCGTATTTTCTCGATTTCATATCCATAGACAATCACACAAAGTGTGAATACCGAAGTTGTTGTATTGTCTCAACTTTGTCCATAGACGATCACACTTGGTAAGAGGACTTATAGGTTGAAAAAAAGAAAGATTGTGGTGTATTTGGGTACCCTCGTCTTTTCAATTGGTATCAGAACAAGCAAACACGAAAAGATCTAACAATCTGTGTTTGGTGCGATCCAACCTATAAGAAATGAACTCGAGTTCACATAAATCGATTTCAGTTAACGTACCGCCAAGATTTGACGGGACAAACTATCTATGGTGGAAATCTGCTATGAGATATTTTCTTCAATCACGAGACTTTAATACTTGGCTATTAGTCGTCGATGTTTATAATCTCCCGAAAATGGAAGGTTCAGAAACTGAGTTTAAACGCTTAGTGGATTATACAGGCTAAGAAAAGGCTTTTGCAGAGTAAAATTCAGATGGTTTGAATGTTATCATACATGTTGTAAGCCGTGATCTACAACATCATGTATCCACATGCCAAACTTCACAAGAACCTTGGAATAATCTTCAGATCGTATTCAAAGGAAACACATCAGAAAAGGAAGCTAGACTTCAAACTCTCACATCTGATTGGGAAAACATTTGAATGGATGACAATGATACTTTTGAAGAGTTTCATATTAAACTCTCTGAGATAGTAAATGTTTATTTTTCTCTTGGAAAGACTATTTCTGAAAAGGATATAGTGTGCAAAATTCTCAGGTCATTGCCATCTAGATACGAATCTAAGAAGAATGCAATCATAGAGGCAAATGATCTTTCAACTCTCTCACGAAGTACACTTGTTGGGAAGTTAAAGATATTCGATCATGAATCACAATCTATTCAAGCTAAAGGAATCGCTTTCAAAGCTGAAAAACTTCCAAAAGCTCTTGTGGAGAAAAATAAATTATTAGATGATTCTGATAAACTGATTGCAGAAGATTCTGATGATGATGTAGAACAAACATTCTCATTGATTACAAGGAAGTTTCGAGATCTCTTAAAGAAAAGAAATAAGAGATTTGTAAAAGATGTTCATCGATCTTCTCGACCGCATGATCGAGTTCCAATCAAGAACAAAAAGGATCAAAAAGAAGATGACGAATATCAGCCACAGTGCTTTAAGTGTAAAGGTTTTGGTCATATGGCTAAAGACTGTCCTAATCTTAGTAAATACACTGGAAGCAAGGCATTAGCTGTAAATCTAGACGAGACCTCTGATTCATATAATTCTAAAAAAGAGGAAACAACTAATATTGCACTAGTTGTTAATTTAATTCCCTCATGTTCTATTAGTGATTTAACTATTTTAAAAATGGGCATGTCGTCCGATACTGAAAAATCATCTAATGGAAAAGGGAAAAATAAGACAAAGTGTGAAACTGTCTCAAAAACAAGAATTGTTAAGAAGTACATATGCAATTCCAACCAATCTCAGGATACTTCGTTAATTCGAGGTAACAAGAGAAGATATTTGAATCATACTTTACTAGATCAAGAACACCCTGTTTGTTCTAAATCCCATGATGAGAGAAAATCTCATACTAATACCGCCTAATCGGTATTAGATTGCATCCTCACCTTGTGTGCCAATTTTGTGTGTGAGGAAGCAAAAAATCAAGGCACTTATGTGTAGATTATGGGAATAAAATCTAGTAATTGAAAATATATTTTAATATATTCGTATTTATAGGAATATTATATTTTCGGAAGTATGAAAAATATAAAAAGATCTCTCTCATTCTCTGGTTATTCCTTGTCCGAACTATGAGTCAGGATCCGATGTCTTCTCTTGCAAAGGTGCTTAATCTGAAAGATCTCTTTAAGAATAAGTCTGCACCATCTCTTGATGCGAAGAAACCTAAGAGAAAGATCAAAAAGAGAGATTGGCTTAGCAAGAAGGAAAGAGAGAATATGCTGAAGAAAGATCAGTGTATTGAGATATTGACACAATTTTGTGTTCAATCAAAAACAGAATTACATGTTCTTGCAGAGTCCTTCACGAAAACATCTCAACTGCAATAAATTTTGGTTAAGCAACAAGGTTATCTTCTTGAAGAAATTCACAAGCTCAAAACTGAAAGTAATAACCTTCATTCCTCTAGTACTGATATGAAGGATTAAGTTGCTCATGGAATAAAAATAAGATTGGATTCTTATTTACAGAAAATAGACTTCAATGTTTTGATTTACTTCAATAATTGTATAAGGTCTATTTTGATAAAACTATCATTATTTATGAATAAAATTATTATTTTATAATTTTTCTTGTGATAGTTACCAATTACACAGCCTGTGAATGAATGTTTATATTTTTGTTATGTGTATTCGGTTTATGGGATGTCTGATTTCGGTTTTCATCAACCTTAATATTCGATCTCATATGATGTGACCCTAATGGTTTGTGTGGCTTTTTGATTTAGCGGGATTAAGTTCTAGCCCATGTTGGTAGGCTTTATCAAAGGATCATAAGGTGTTTCGATTGAAACTCATATGTGAAAAGTCACAATATGTTGAATCAATTTGTGTTTTCATGAGTTGTGTTTAGCATAATATATGTGTTTCGGTTTTTCAACTTTTGCTATTGGCACGCATTAGTTAAAACCTATTCAACCTTTTGTTGTTGTTTTTTGGTTCTTGCGAAAGGATGACAACACACTGGGAGAGAGTTCTTATTTGAACTTGTGCTTAATAATATATATCTTTCTGGGGAGAAGAGGTTGCGGAATTTGAGGTAACGAATTTGTTAGTTAATCGTTTTCCTGTTTAAGAAAATCCTTGTAGCGCCACCAAAGCTAGCATCTGACTAATCCAAGAGATTAACTAAACACAGAGGCACTAAAAATCTAAATCATATACTTAAGCATTCAATTAAGAAATCTGCTACAAAACTTAACCCAAAACTAACCCCTCTCTGAAATATATATACAAAAACTCCTCTCAAATGATACATATACAATAGTCATTTGGTGTACAAATACAATAAACAACATAATAAACATAGCCGAAATTAACCAAACTAATGGACTCAACTCCACGGAGCTTCCGCTGCGCAACTCTGATCTGTCTCTGAAACTGAAAGTGGGAAAGGGTGAGCACATCATCCCTAAAAGGGGTGCCCAGTAGGAAAATAACATTTAACTTTGAAGTAATCATTAGAATGATTCGGAAAACAATTCATGTTTTTCCAAAACACTAAAAGACAACCAATTCACATAAATAAACAATCATGGTATATGGAACTAACTCCTTCTTCAAAACAATGAATTATTGGATGTCGACCAATTCCTTACACATCCAATTGTATGCATTGACAATGAAATATATTGGATGTCGACCAATTCCTTACACATCCAATATTATGCATTGGTGTCGACCAATTCCTTACACACCAATGTGATGTCGACCAATTCCTTA